>CAUYPK010149186.1:0-50080 GCA_963574355.1 Loris lydekkerianus | reverse complement strand
ACCTATGGTGCATCTTAAAAGCGTACATGTGAAACTTACTAAATGTAGAATATAAATGTCTTAACACAATAACTAAGAAAATGCCAGGAAGGCTATGTTAACCAGTGTGATGAAAATATGTCAAATGGTATATAAAACCAGTGTATGGCGCCACATGATTATGGCAATAATGTACACAGCTACGATTTAATAATAAATAAAAAAACAAAAATGAAAAGATAGTGATGATGATGATAAAGCAATATTAATAATGAAAACTACCATCTCTTGTGCCGGGAAATGTCTTATGTACCTGCATACAGAATGTAGCCATTTTGCATTCTTAGAACAAAAGAACAAGACAGTCATCATCATTCTTAGTTTATATATCAAGTGGTTGCAAATTGGAGAAGTGGTGTATTTTTTCTGAGACAATGGGAATATTCTAAGCGGATCTGTTTCCCATCTGAGTGCTTGCTCTGGTGCTATGTGGGTGTCCAGAGCATGAATCATTTCAACGAATAAAATCTGTAATTTTACTGTGGACCCTAGTATGTGTTCTTGTTCTGAGAAAACAGACACTGAAGTTTTGAGGGATAAATGAGAATTTTAAAAAAAGCAAACAAAAAACTTTTACTAGAAGTACAGCTGGTGGGCATTTTGACCAAGTTCTCATTTCATGCAGGAATATAATCACCTCATCTTTCTCTTTTATAGACTATAGGTTTCTTGACTGCAAGAATGTAGTACATACGTTCTTTCAGGAAATAGTTACTGAATTAAATTGACTGAAAGACGAGAACTATAAAAAGTTGAGGCTTAACCAGGCTCCCAGGGCCAACTGGCAAGTGAGCCAGGACTCTGTGCCCATCGTTGCGGTCTTACGCATTTTCCATATCGTTCTTTGATGAACTGAAAGGTAAACTACTGGAGTAAAAAATCTAAAATGTTTGTATAATATATTCAGTGATTATTAGAGATCAGAAAATGATCTCTTAATTCCCATCCCACCTTTTATTTCTTTCCCATTAATTCAAGATTTTCTACTGAATGTGGCATTTATTCTTTATTCATTAAATATTGTTTTCCTGTCTCTACTTTCTCTCCTTCTTCAAAGGTCTTTGTCACAAATCGTTAGTCATGAAAAGTACAAAAATGTATTCACATCATTGTAAAAAAAGTCCATTTTATGTTTAGACCATAAATGATGTTAAATGTTAGATGTATTCACTGTTTTTGAAAAGGCACTTTCCCCCTAAATATTTGTCTGTTTGTAATAGATGAAATAAATGAGTCTTTCAGTTATTCTAAAGGGGTTTTTGTTCACTTGTTAACCCTGGTGATCATATAGTGAATCAGGACTCTGATCACTGTGCATTCCTCAAGAGAATTTAATTGTATTGGTTTTCCATCTGTAAGTGGGAGAAAGATAAATAATGAATGTTCTGTATTATCTTTACCTATTGGGAAATGCAAATTCTTTGACTTAAATAAATCTTCAAAATAAAACTAAGGGGAGATAAAGAAATTGACATCATCCTCAAAAAAGAAATCCATGAATTAAAATAAAGAAAAAATATAATTAATATATTAATTAATATTGAGGCTATGCTTTCCACAACATTTTTAAATATGATATGTGTTGAAATATGAATGAACTTCAAAGGTTGCTAAGTAAAAGTCAGGCACAAAGGATCATATCTTGAATGATTCAATTTGTAAAAATTTTCCATATTAGAAAGTAGATGAGTGATGGCGTGGAGCAGGAATTGGGAACAAGGGAACTGAGGCGATGGAGAAGTTCTAAAGCTAGTTTTGGATGAAAACTAAACAATTTATATACACTAAAAAAAATACTGATTTATGCATTTTAAATAGGTAATTTTTATAATATCTGAATTATATCTAAATCAAGTCATTTTCATAGGAAATCTAAAAAAAGTAACAAATGAAGATAGTCTAGTATATACTATTGGGATGTTTAATACATTTATCAAACCTCGTTCTCTTTGATTTTCCAGAGAGCACTCCTGTGTTATAATCTGATTTTAGAATGTATGTTGGCTACTTTGACATTTTCATTTTACAGTCATTATACTCAATTGCATCACCTAACGACACGTTTATGTTTTGGTAACATTTCATATTTTATTTCTCCTTTAGGATTGACAGAAGAGTTAATACCTAGATGCAGTTTAACCATCTTACTCAAAGTCTACTTGCACACATACTACGTATCAGCACGGATTCAGTATTTTATTTTATTGATGACATGCCCATAGCTTGCTGTTGTCTCATGGACGAATCACATGTCCTTTTAGCAGGTTGAACGATATCGATCAGCAATTATTATTAATCACAGGAAGAACATTGAAATTCAACATTAGCATGCCGTTAGATGTAATGCAGCGCAGCGCATCATGTGCCTCGGTCACTGCTGCAGGTGTTACCAGCGTTATGTACGTCAGGGGTCATGGAAGCCCTGACGGCAGCTCTGTCAGGGCAGCATGGCTGTGGGTAGTCCAACCAGAGAGACACACAAATACACAGAAAGGCATGACATTATAATACAAGGTGAGAATTGACATGCGTAGGGTGCTTCCCGTGGAAGTTAGTAGTCAGCAGCCTAGCCAGGCTTTGCAGTCAAAGGGTTTTCCTCCTCATAGTGTCTGATGTACACTAAATAGTGAAAACTCCCGAGGAGTATCTAAGGGGAAAGGGCGGGGCGCATCAATCCACGCTGAGAGCAGCCGCATGTGGAGAAGCGAGGCAGGACAGACCTCGACCTTAGTCGGTCTGAATGACGGGCTCAGGACAGCGAGGGGCCAGTGTTTGGCTCTAACAATGGGAAAGACGTCACTATCCAGTTTCCAGTGGTCCACCCAAGGTCAATAATGGACCGCAGAGAGAGAGTACAAGTAAGGAAATGTCTCATTGGATTAATTTGGATTAATGACCAACTTTTTAAAGCAACATGTTCCTCTCATTGTAATTTAAAATATATTAAAAGATCTTTTTTTTAACATAATGGAGTAGTAAAAATCTTAGGTATCCAGACTGACTTCTTTGGTAATTATATTTTGCCTGAGGGGACAAACAAAAGATCTGTGATAGAATATAAAGGGATACACAGTGGAATCAAGGAAAATAAATACAGGCCATGTTAATTAATCTAAGTATTCAACAAATGAGTTTCTATCATGTTCTAGATACTGTGTTTATATGTGATTGAATGATGGACAATGTAGTTTTTTCCCCATTCTCACAGAATCTCTGGTCTAATCTGTGAGAAAACAGAAGCTTACATGTTGTGTATAGCAGACCCCCACAAGCAATCTCTCCTTTTGGATAAAGCTGCTTCCTAGAAGGACAGCAAAATGGTCACAGATTCCAATATGCACAGCTGCCATGCAAGGTGACATAACAGCAAAGCATGAGGCAGTCCAGGTGCCAATATACTTTCATTGCAAGGAAGACAATTCATGGTAATTACATTGCTTCTTGAAATACCATACATGCCAAATGTAAGGTCAAATCAGAACGTGCTCATTACTTCAGGTATAAATCCGGGGGTATAATGTCATCTGAATGCAACCTTAGAGAGGCTGGTATGGAAGGTCCATGACCCTGATTATCAAGATTGGAGGACAAAAGTATATAGCAGCCCCAACACTCACAACGATGGTACATAATCACCATTGTATTAAAAAACGTATAGTAGCTCAAATATGTTTATATCATTTACCAGCTTAAGAGTATGCTTGAGAAAATAAGACAAAAGAAATCATCTGTGCTAAAACAGTAACAGTGAATGCTGCATTGTCACTAAACACAAATCCGTATTGACTGGTAGGTTTGAAGCAATATTGTAATGAGTAAGTGGAGAAAGTCTAATTGTAAGAATAGTGGCCTGAGTTTAGGAGACGCATGGAATCTTCTTGCTCAGATTGGTTTTACCTTAACTAGGATGTTAGCAAAGCTCACGAGGGCAGCCTCATCATCTAACTTCCACCAACTTTCTTTTCCTGAGATTCTGTTTGTTTGGGATTTTTTTTCCCTGCTATTATCAGTAGAATTTGCCCTGCTGTTTTCTCTCATGACTTATGTCATTGTGTTTTATCCTTATCTAAATTCCTGTCATGAAAATTAAAGATGTGCTTATTATTGGTTAATAATGAGTTAGCTGCTCAGAGGCAATTATATCCTACAAGATGTCACAGTAGAGACCTAAATATGGCAGTGCACCAGGAAGCAGGGAGAAAGAGGAGTTCGATTTCTGGAGATTGTTCTATATTATTAACCTCCAAATCACCATAGCATATGAGTGGGATTCCTAATGCTGGCCATCTTCACTTCTCACTTTAAACATCCTTCCGCCTTCATTCTGCAGATAAAAAAAAGAGAAGCATATAGAGTTTCCATGGAACAGAGGTACAAACTTGAGCAGCCTGGTCCACAGGCCTGTGCCCTATGGGGACCTTCCCAGCACGCCTTCTGAAAGCATCTTGTTCACTGCAGTTTAGATTTTATCTCTGGTCCTGCTGCTTTGGCTGCCAAAGACAATGTCTATCCGTGGACCCTTCCAACTCCAAGATTCTACATCCAAAGTTAATGTCTTAACCTTTATATTTGTTACTGATCAAAAGGAATATTCAAATGGACATGGGGATCTCTTAAGAAAATGTATTCAGTTTAAATATTGCTTGGGGCTAGTCTGATTCAGTTCAGATCAAAATCAATAACTTGTATTTTCCAGAAAATGACTAATAGAATAAAATCACTGCTATGACTTCTTCCAACATTTTTTTCATTTTGAGTTTCTAGTTATAGTTCATTGATTCCCTGATATTTATTTCATCTAAAACCTGCTGTTTAAAGGTAATATGCATTCTAAATGAAAATTGTAGCATCATTTTGATAAAACAAAAGACATCATATAGTGTCTTTAAGTCTAACCACTGATGCCAGTAAAGATAGAGACCATTTTTTAAACAAAAAAGTGCCATGGAGTGGTAATGTTTTTCTTCATAGAAATATGCGCGCATACACACATGCGTGTGTGTATTTATATGAAGAGACAGCAATAAGATCATGAAAATTTAAGTAATCATTATTATCATCTGGAACGCCTGTTTTATCTAAGGCTTATTGTTGCCAGTAAAATTATTATCTTTTTTTGAGGTTTATGTTCAAAATAAACTGTTCCCTTGCACTTTTTACCATCACCGTGATGTGTACCTTCACACGAGTGATTTCACGATCATTTTTCTGTTCTTGTTGGCTCATATGGATCAACCTTCAAGACAGAGTCCGTTGTGTTTAGGGACGACATCACCAGTGCTTACCGGAGTTTCATCTCCTCTGGGTTCATGGGAGGGGGGTTCATCGCTGTTCCTGTTTAGTTAGGACCAACTGTGGAATTGCTTCAGCCAGTGAGTTGAGGATGAAAGTAGTATTTGCCATGTCTGGGCCAGACTATTTAATAACAAGCGTGAGGCAAAGATTTCTCTTCCCCTGTTGTGGACGTCAGGGACAGTTATATGGGGGGTGGAACAGATGTCGGGATGTTCCTGACTGAGTATGACATGTAGAGTTTCCCTAGAAAAAAAGAGTAAGAGCATAAAAATCTTCATATTATTAGTTTGCTACTTTCCCCCTTGCTTTTGGTATTTAAATTTTTTTTATATTTCCAAATTTAATCTTTTTTATTGTTAAATCATAGCTGTGTACATTAGTGCAGTCAAGGGGGTATAATGTGCTGGTTTCATATACAATCTGAAATGTTCTCATCAAACTGTTCAACATAGCATTTTCTTAGTTATTATATGTAGACATTTTTTATTGCTTAAGATATTCTGATATACAGTGGATCACACTCATCTTTTATTCCACCATAATACATATACAATGCTTACCGAAGTGTTTGCAAAGTGCTAAGCATTCAAGACGTATTCTGACTTGAATTTTTATTTCTCACCTTTTGTCATTGCTTCTTTATTAGTTAGTCATATGATGTAGTGAATTCTAAGGCCATTGTTTCATAAATTTTAAGAATATTGTTGACATTCAAAGGGCTTCTATTAAATGCCATATGCTTTATCTTCATTTATTTTTATGTAGCACATGGAATTCTTAGACTGGTCAAGAATGTCACTTGTGCATTTATTGTTTTTGTTGTTATTATTATCTTATCACCTTCGCTGAATGTGCACCCAATGTTTCAAGTTTGGTATGAGGATTCAGGATTGTGGCACTCTTTTCAGAAGAAGAAAAAGAAAAAAGGAGATTTATTTCAAATCAAAATAATCTTAAATGTTCATAACATTTATTAGATGTTAAAATATTCCACAGTAAAATTCAGCCTAATTTAATAAAATATAGCAAAGGCTATACTCCAAAAGTTTTTTTGAAATCATGATTTGCTTTAACGGGTAATAATATTGGGAGGGCTAAGAGAAAATTTATCCACATATAGAACAATTTAGCATGCATATGTGTAGTTAATAATAATATTGATTAATCTTGATTAACTCTGGTAATCAAATACTCAAACGAGACCTCTGTATGTTATAGTGGGAGGTATGGTCTCTCTAACCGAGGCACTGTATATGATCACCAATTTCACAATTCCATAGGGATAACATTTATTACCATAAAGTGTACTATAGCGTTTGAGATCTGAGGTTAAACATTTACTACAAGGTTTATGAGGAGACTATGAATCTCAAGTGAATTCATTGCATGAGAAAAGTGAATTTATTATCAAGGGCAAGAAAAGAATCAGTCTTCTGAATCCTTAATACACTCTGTTAAAGCTTCTTAATAAACTGTTCACCTCATTCTGATGCTATTCCAAAGTCCACAATGCAAGATGTGTCTACCTCTAAATTATAGCCCTTTTAAGGTCTGGCCAAAATGGTAAATAATTCACATGTGTTCATTACGGAAAAAAATTCATCAAAGAATAGCCAGTGTTACCATACTGATGCTTCTAAGCTATTTGGTAGGACTGGATTCTGATATAGGCAAAAAAAAAAAAAAAAAAAAAGAGAAGGCTTGCCCTTCTCTAAGCGGCATTCATCATATACGAAGTATTCTAAATTTTAAAAGATTACAGAATATCACAGACAGATGGGTCGAGCTGATCATTTTTAAAACCATCTTGGAGGGTACCGCATACATTCTGGATGGTTCAGAAATGCTAACCGAGTTAGGATGTGACATGGTAGATTTTTAAAAATATAACTTTGTAGAAACCTTACAGCTGAAAAGGTCAGAGAACTGAACTGGCAATCTCCTGCGATCTTTGATGGGATGTAATTAGCACCAAGTTCACATTCTGAAAACATTTTGTTAGACTGACAAGAGGCTAGAAAAGAAACAGATGATACTTGAGAAAGATCCTTTCTCCCCTAATATAAATGAATAATTTCCATTATGGATAATTAGAACTTCATACACAGAACAGTGAAAGACATATTTTCTCCCTTGAAAAGCACTATTTCAGCAGCTATGGAACAGACTGCGGAGGTCAGAGGGTCCTGGAGCTAGACGTTGTTTGTGAAGCCACAGAACAGGTTTTAGTGTGAAAGAAATTCCCCGCAGCCAAATGACAGAAACATAAGGAAATTATTCTCATGAATATGAAACATGTAAAGCATTATTTACTTCTCATCATGGAACAGTTTAACCAGCTTTCATTTTAC
The DNA here is from genome assembly GCA_963574355.1 of Loris lydekkerianus. Taxonomy (NCBI): domain Eukaryota; kingdom Metazoa; phylum Chordata; class Mammalia; order Primates; family Lorisidae; genus Loris; species Loris lydekkerianus. The sequence continues at coordinate 42,395 of CAUYPK010149186.1, read as the reverse complement.
CACATGTAGATTTGGGGGCGTACTTTTTTTGACAAACAACAAATGGGAAAACAAGTTGGAGTCAGGTAGCCCTGGGGACAGCATAAGGTACAGTGGCCACCCAAGCTGTGAGCTTGCCCTTGAGGTAATGCTGCTACTGTGTAAGTGCAAATCAGAAGGTGAGCGGAAAAAACAAAACAGTGTGGGGTGGTACCTGTGGCTTAAAGGAGTAGGCCACTGGCCCCATATACCAGAGATGGCGGGTTCAAACCCAGTCCCGGACAAAAACTGCAAAAAACAAAACAAACAAAAAAACCGTGTGGGGAGTTTTGTAAACAGATTTTAAGGTGGCACTGTTGGCCTCTGAGTTAGAACCAACCATGCCTTGCCCTTCAGAAACTCTGATGTCTAAAAAGGCGAATGAAATAAAAGCAGGTGGCAGTTACATTTGGCAAGAGCAAGGCAATGCCCACCCATTTTTTTTCTGATGTACGTGACCCACCCATACGGAACTGTTTTTCGATCTGTGATAGTAAAAATGAGACAGCTTCTTACAATAATTATTTCCCATACCTTCCTTCCCCTTTACACAGTGATCGTCCTGCAAAGGAGACTGTATTTTCTCTTTGAATCCCCAGAACCTGGCACAGTCAGTAATGCATGATAGACCTTCAACTCATGTTTATTCATCAGGATGGTTTAAATATATTTAATTAGTTGATTGAAGGTTCTTTACAGGCTGTAGTGCACATACAGGGAAGGTTACAGTGTCTTGTACTTTAGGTGCTTTTATGGTTACTACAGTTTTGGTCCCAAGAAGAAAAAAAGATGGATTAAATGAGAAATGAATGTAAATAAAGGAGATGCTTTTTAAAAACACAAATTCAAACAACATATCATGAACAGGTAATGATACATTTTTGCAAAGGCCAATTTTTTCTATGAAAATTCTACTCAAAAGCCTCATGTCCAACCATAACTATGTAGGCAAGAAACAAAACTTTTTCCAGAATTCTGAGCTCCAACCCCAAAAAGACCATAAAGTAAGGCAAGCAGTGGGAATCCAGCTGAGGAATCAGAAGGCACCTACCTAGTGTGGTCGAGGTGGTCGAAAAGAAATAAAAGGAAAGCAGGGAACCAACAGGGGGGTGTTTTAGACAACAGGAGGATTGAAACTTGTTTTTAGAACATGTAACAAAAGAAAAATAAAAAATAACCAACAGACACCAGAGTCTATTTTACAAACCAGAAATTCAGAGAAACAAATTTTGCAGGGTGTGAATGTGCACAAACAGGACTTATGTAAAGGATATGTGCACATTTGGGTCCATAGTTAGAAATGAGTATAAATAGGTTTGCAAATAAGAACAGAAATTCCTCAGATAAAAAGTGCAGAGTCAGAAATGTTGATGAGTAACCAAGGCTGAAAACTTAGCGTTGATGCCACAGTACCAGAGATACTCTACCTCTGAAAACACAAGGTGACCAGGAGGCAAAGTGTATTAAATAACACACACAGGTGTAGAAGATGGCTACAGCTGGACCACCCAGCATCCAGGGGCAGTATTTTGGAGAGATTTGATTTTTGCCTAAGCAAGGGTTTTTTATTATTTTGTTTGATTTTGTTGATTTTTTTTTCTCCTAACCCTGTAGTGCTGGTAAGTACTCTGTGGTGAGGAAAGAATGACCAAAGCTGAGCCTAGAATACATTGAGTCAGGAGTAATCAAGTACAAGCAAAAAGAATGTTGTGAGGGAGATAAAGTATTGGGGATGGGACACCTAATTTTGCTTTCTTGCAATTTCACCTGTCATCAGGAAAGTGATTTCCTTTGTTTATAGCTCATAAAATCATGAAAAGTTGTCAACGAGCGATTAGACATACTTACAATCGTTGAGAACGTGGAAAGCATGTGGGAAATGACTTATAATGTGTAGCTGGCAATACCACATTCCTTGAGCTTTGGAGCAGGTAGGGAAGGAAGCATCTAAAATAAGAAGAGGGAGTACAAGGGGAGGCTGAGGTTGTTGGAGAAGCAGTCAAAGCCAGGTTCACATCATTGATGTAGTAAATAAGGTGGCTTGACCAACGAAAGGCAGAGACGCTGGTCTAAAACATTCATTAAATCACCTGTAAATTTTTATTTACCAGACAGTCCTAAAGCAGTTCACTTTAAGTACACATTTCGCACATTTCCCAGTTTGGTTATCTGTTTTCCAAACGTTCAAAATTAAAATGCGATTTAGATTTCAGCAGGAAATAAATTTGGGGTAGTCTGTAGCCAGATATGATGAAGGCAGTAATATGAAATGGCAGAATTGTGAAGGACAATCCTTGGGTGGCTTATGTTGGGACAGACACTTTGCCATAATTTTATTGGCATTAATCTCCAAAATGTTATACCAACATTAAACCATATACAATTGGCTAAACTTGGGAGGACAAAAAAATGTCTATAGTGACTTTTAGAAGCTTTTTTATCTAAGGTAAATTTACAAATTTCTGACATTTGAAAACATACCTCTGGCAATGTGGTTAATTCTTTATACATAAACCTTCATTCCCCTGCAGTATTGGATGTGTGAGGTTTCCTGATGTTTGTGCCTCCTCCACACGGCATTACCCAAACACTGAGGAATTTATATGCAGAGAAAGCACAAATCAGCTGAAGGTCCTGGCACTTATAAAATCCAAATGAAAGGGAAATATAAATTATGTCCATATTTCTCTAGGGAGCTGTGCTTTGACTGGAAAGGGGAAAGGACATGGTGGTTGAGATTTTGCTTCTCTGTTAATGTTAAATTATTAACTTACAATTTGGGAATTTTTAAAATGAATTTATCAACATTTATTTCAGATTTGGATTTTGGTTTGCTAAGACTATGAAAAACAAGGGTGTGTATTTATTCATATTTTGTGCTTTTGACTCTCGTTTTCTCCTGAAAGGCAAAAATTACCACAGGGGTTTCAGGCAGAAAATAGATTCCTGACTTCAATTTCCCTGGGTATAACATAGGCAAGTAAAGGAAGAAAGCAGGGTAACGTTTTGAAATATCATCCAAAGTATTTTTTTTCTTTTCTTTTTTTTTTTTTTTTAATTATGTTTCCTCCTTGGAATTATCTTGCAATGAAGACTAGGCCAAGAGGATTATTAGGTTTATTGCCATAGAAAAGAGGCAGGCAGACGTTGCAAATGCAGGAAGAGAAAAGAAAAGAGAGAAGAGAAAAAAGAAAAGAGGGAAGGGAAGGGAAGGGGAGGGGAGGGGAGGGGACGGGAGGGAGGGAAAAGGAGGGGGAGGGGAAAGGAAGGGGAAAGAAAAAAGAAAAGAAGAGAAGAGAAAACGAAAGGCAATGTTCAGCCTTGAACATCAAACTAAACACCCCAGGTTGAACTCTCTGGAAGCAGACATTGAGACAGAGTTGAGCATGTGAGAAATTTATTAGAGATTCACTCCTGTATCAAAGAATAAGAGCAATTAGACTCAGGCTGGGGAAGCAGCCGGGTTGCCAGGTAGCTGAGTCAGCTGGAAGACCCCTCTGTGGTTGTGTGCAGGTTGAAGCTGCTGCTGAAAGCTGAGACGATGGTACACATACTTCCATGAAGGAGGATCTGCCAAGGCATCTCTGAGTTCATACAGTAGATTTTATACAACCTCAATTGCAAAGGCTCTTGCCATGCTTTCAAATAAGGAAAAGGAGATTCCTTGGACATCTTAAGGTTGGTGTTTCACATATCAACAACCCAAACTTACAATTCCCTATTTTCCTTATGCATGGAGACCTTAGGGGCGACTTTTGGACACGCTGTTTTTTCCATCCTTATAAACTTGTCAATTTTATTAATATAATAAAGAGATAGCTGGATGCCTCTTTAACCTCACTTATTTTTTTGTTTTTTTGCAATTCTGAATATTTTTTATTAAGTCGTGTACATACGTAGTGAATACATTTATGCCATTATGGGATTCAATGTGTTGATTGTTTGTACAAATTGGAGTGCTTACATCCTACTAATTACCATAGCCTTCACCTCATTTACTAAATTACAGCGTTAAGACATTTGTGTTCTACACCTGATAGATCCGACTTGTACTTGCAATATGCTCCATAGGTGTGGTCCCCCTATTAACCCTCCCTCTATCGACTCACCCCCTCTCTTTCCCTCCCCCATCCTGGGCTATAGTTGTGATTCATCTTTCATATGAAAGTGTGACTGATTATAAATTGGTTTCATAGTAGTACTGAGTACATTGGATATTTTTTTTTCCATTCTTGAGATACTTTACTAAGAAGAATATTTTCCAGCTCCATCCATGTAAACATAAAAGAGGTAAGTCTCCATTTTTTTAAATGATGCATAGCATTCCATGGTATACATATACCATAATTTATTAATCCATTCATGGGTCGATGGGCACTTGGGCTTCTTCCAAGACTTGGCAATTATGAATTGAGCTGCAATGAACAATCTGGTGCATATATCTTTGTTACCAATTGATTTTTGGTCTTTTGGATATATACCTAGTAGAGGAATTGCAGGATCAACCAGCAGGTCTACATTTAGATTCCTGAGTGTTCTCCAAACTTCCCTCACTTTTTAAGGAAATATCTAAGCAAGTGTCATGAGGACAGAACAAATGGGTGAAGTCTCACTGCTCAAGCCCAGGAAAATTTGAGCATCAAAAAACAATGGGAAAAATTGAAGTAATGGATTATAATGTGTATGTGTTCAGAAAGAAAGAAAAAAATATCAAGAAGAAAAGCTCTTCTTTAAAATGGAAGACCAACCAATAAACACAGAAGAAATGGTGGCATTAGAAAAGTATCATTTTTAACCATCAAGGTGATAATTACCGTATATACTTGAGTATAAGCTGAGTTTTTTCGGCACAAAATTTGTGCCGAGTTCAGGTTTTTTGGCACAAATTTGGTGCCAAAAAAACTCGGCTTATACTCGAGTATATACGGTAGTTATATCAAAAATCAGAAGTAGATGCTAAAGGTTGTTATAAAATGTTAATAAAGAATAGTACGCTTAACATCATTTCCAAGCATTTTCTCACCAATCCCTTGTCCCTCATAAATGGAAAAATAGTAATTTTAGAATGAAGAAACCTGGCAAATACCACCTTCATCAAGATATTAAAGTTAAAATTATAAATGGACCAAACTATTTCACGTCCCCTTTTATAGGATATACTAAGAAGGATACGGTACAAGTCTTATAGTCACAATCTGTCAATAGGCGTTATTGGCATCTGGTCATGGGAAACACCAGACACTCTTAAACTGAGACTCATTCACCAAAAAACTGAACTTCATGCTTCAAAAATTCTACTTTCATTAAGACAAAGAAAAGTGAGGAAACCATTCCACAGTAAAAGAGATTATAAACAGGTATGACAAAAGGTGAACTACAAGATGCAAGATTGGTTCTTAGGCTGTGAAAAAAAAATATCTGTCCAGGGCGGTGCCTGTGGATCAAAGGAGTAAGGCACGGGCCCCATATGCCAGAGGTGGTGGGTTCAAACCCAGCCCCAGCCACAAAGGGGGAAAAAAAAAACAAAAACTATCCAGGACATTATTAGGACAGTTAGTGATGTATTACCATGGAGTAGGGGTTTAAAAATTGTGCTTTATCAAAATTAAATTTCCTGATTTTTACTTTTAATTTATATAATAGAATTATCTTATTCTTGGATAAAGTGGCAATAAAGTACACAGATATCTGAACATTGGGCTAATTGTGTATTTTTTTAAAGTTTACTTTGGACTTAACTACCCAAATTTTGCCTCCCTTTGTTTGAAATACATTATTAACCTCCACATTGGATCTCACCTCTGTGGATAGATTTCTGATAACTCAATGAACCAAGTACATGTTCTGAGAAAAATTTTTCCCATTATAAAATGATTGATATGCCGGAGAGGTAAATCAAAAAATGCTTATGTATTGGAGCCAAACATATGGCAACCACCTGAAAAATAGGTCAAAAAAAAATAATCACAAGTTTGACTACTACAATAATAACTTTAAAACTATTAGTATTACCTTCTGGCCTATAAAAATAATGAAGGTTGGGAAAACTCTACAGTAAATATTTTCATGGTTTCTCATACAAACTTTATAACCCTCTTCTGTTTATAACTTCAAAGAAACTGTTTTTTGGACTTTGTGATGTTTTTAATATTTTATCAGTTGTAAATGAAATTCAGCTTTTGTATTGAAATTGCTGAGAAACTAGACTGTAGATCTTTGGAAGTGGTATTCATTAAATACATTAAGTAGTATGCAATGCTAAAGCTTTGATTTTAAAGTATAATATAAAAAGTAGTAGTGAAAAGATGGACTCGCTGGGGATTAGATTTTTTTGTTGTAAAAATTGTGTGAAATACCTAGAAATTTATGAAAAATAACTGCCTATTAAATAAAGACTATAAGACGTTAAATAATGTTTACTTCACAAAAATGTTAATTATTACAAATGTTATGATAAGCAATGAGCTATATGCTTTTTGTTGTAAATACTCCTTTTCCAACTTTCAAACAGATCATAAGACAACAAACAGGTAAAGAAGGAACAGAAGATCATGCCAGGAAGGTTCAGTGAGGACAGTGCTCCAGGGCACCGTCCGACTTGGCACATACAGGGCTTTCTAAGTAGATCTTCTTCTACAGAGAAGATTGTACTCTGGATCCTCCAGGAAGATGAAATGCTTTATTCTTATCCTTAAAAGGTATCCCCAGTTTCTATCACAGAATTCAGCATTTTAAGGAAATTAGACAAATTGAAAAATACAAATTATTCATTTGTTTGCATCATCATCCCAATGCATTAAGAGAGAAGAAATAAAAATACATTTCTGGTCATCAAATATATATGCTATTTTTCAAACTTTTTAGATTTGGAAAAATATAGCACCTGGTTCTCTAAACTCTTTCCTTTCTTAATTTTTAAACTTAGACAGTTTTTCACAGAAATTCAATCCTTATGTTCCTTCATTCCTTTCCACTTAACTCATCAAAAAGTGGCTCTACATAAGTTATTTGACATTCAGCATAAATTTGATTCTTTACTTTTTTTCTCTAAAATCTAGGGAGCTTTTTTTTTTTGCCAATGGTAAACAAAAAGTATTTCATACTGTATATGGAACCAGCACATTGTACCTTATGATTGCATTATTGTACACAGCTATGATTTAATAAAAAAAAATATTCAATTTTAGGTTGAGTTCATCAAGTTGAGTATGCTTATGTGCTTGAATGTGGTTGCTAGTTTAGGCAAAACAGTTTTCTCCTCTGGTCTAAAAACCTTGTTGACATAATAATCAGTGAATTGAAGAGTAAGGAAAAAATAATACATATACATTCAGGCTTAAAAAAAAAAAAAGTCATCCTTATAAAGAAGTCAAGGGACTGATGAATTTAAAACATATACAATTACTGAATTCACTCCAAAATTCTGTTTCTTCCAGTGTTTAATTTGCATTCATTGGTATTAAATATTTTATGTATTGATTTCAGGAAAAGGAACATCAAATATTTCTGAAAACAATGTCATTTGTTTTATACATATTACCTTACGTAGCTCTTAATGTTCAACTGATTTTGAGAGTGAAGAGCAATTATTTACATTATACAAATGAGACATTCAAGACATTGAAAGTTTACATGTCTCCATCAGTTACACACATATAATTTAGGGACATAGAACAGGAGTGATGGCCAGATAACACAGACTGTAAGACACAGGAATATTAGAATACTTTAACCATTTTTATTCCAATTCACTTATGGAATTGTATTATCTTCTAATTCACTTAAAGTGACAAACTAGTTTTATCTGGCTCAATATGAATTGAACCTTAATTCACTTACATGAGAAACAGCTAAACAACAGCCTATTGGTAAAATTGCATGCTTCCTTACGTAATTGTAAGTAGTTTATGGTAGTATCAAAAGGGTTTAAATTTAAGAACGAGTATCCAAAGGCCAGGCTTTCACATTTAAACATTCTTCTTGCCAGAGAATAACATTTTAAAGTTTAGAAAATGTATTCACATTTATCAACAACACAATTACGAATATAAATGCTAAACAATACTAATACTAACTGGACATTTCTGATGAAGAACCAAGGGAGGAATTCCTTGGTAAATACTCCTTATTTAGAAGTTTCCATGAAATATAAGAAAGCTGGATTGTGCATCAAATTTTTAAAATGTGATTAACTAGACAGAAAAGTTGTCTTGCTATTAGAACTTAACTTAGGACTTAAAAGCTACTTTTGATTTTTGTTGAAGAAACATAAAGAATATGTACTTTGATTGATGAGAAAATACATGAGAAAATTGTTCCTTGTTAAATACTGAATTGAATAACTATATAAATGATTGTTTTGCCAATTTTTCAAAAGAGCATGGAATTTTTTTGCCCAAGAATGTTAGTTTTATTGTATATTATAAAATAAGAAAATGATTTAAGTCTCAACTGACCAGATATTTCAATGACAATGATGGCTATACAGGCATTGATGTGTATACGTGCACCATGCCTACGTCACATAGTTTAAAACTAAATGAGTACTGGGTTGAAGGACCACTGTGGGGTAAACAAAAAGATTCTTATAAAGAATGAAGCAGACACAGCATTTGTCACATCCATTTGACCCCAAAGTTGGCACCTATTGCTGGGTGAGAACATGTTTCCTTGCAGATGAATAACGTTTTTGATAAACTTTACAAAGAAATAGCTCTTACTTCCAGTTTAGAAGGATTGTTTAAGGAAATAGAGTTACCCCCAAATAAGAAATAAACCCTTACAGGCATATATCTCGCTTCCCAAGATAGCTGTTTTTTTTGTTTGTTTTTTTTTTCTTATCTCCACATCCCTATAAGATTACCAATTGCAATGTATGCTAATGATTGTTACCTCCAGATCCGTTTAAGACATCTGTTCTCTTCCAAAGGGATGACCCTGTTTTATTCGATACTGTATGCTGGTGTGATTCAAGTTTCATGGAAGATCATGACCATGTAATGGTTTTATAAATTAATCAAAGAATTATATAAATTTGATAAATTATAATGATTTCTTCTTTCTGTCACATTCTTGAGGTCAATTTCAACAGGCTCTGGCTGGCAGATGGGTAGAAATTTTCTCTTTGAATGTTATGTAAAATTAGATAAACAAGAAGTATTCTGGAATGTTAGAGTAAAGAATTCAAATCAACTCCTCCATAAAAGCAGGAACATTGGAAAAAATGTAAAAATCAACATTTTCAGTATTCCGAAAATTAACAAAAGGCTTGAAATGATCCAAAGACTGTCTAGTCAATGGCAGGAAAGTCTTAGTTATAATCACCAGATTTGTGTCATTTTCACTTGCTTGCTCCCCTGTCCTCATTACAGTAGGTTAGACAACCCAAAATCATGCAAATACTGTAGCTATACAAACCAACAGTGTAACAGCTGTTGAGGAAAAACAATGGGTATGGAACACCCCAAAAGTACCAGTCAGAAAGAATTGTTGCAATTTGATTCACTGGACATTTTCCAGAAAGTCTCTCTTTCCACAGGTTATTTTATTTGAACTAACTTGAAGCTCACTTTTGCTATGCAGCCTTCCCTTTAGGATGATTGCTGAAAATAACTCAGTGTAATTAGTTAGCATCACAGGTGCCTGAGGTGGCAATATCAGTTGGGGCTAACCAGAGGTAGATGTAAAAATTTGAAAGGTAAAACCAGCGTACATTATGTTTACTTGGGACTTTTAGAAACTCTTGACATGGTCTTAAGAACATGAAAAGCCATATGTAAGTGTGTGGTTGTGGAATACCCAAGAAATATCCAAGAAGATTGTAATATGTTACCTATGGTTCATCTTGAGTCTCTGCTCAAACAAAAGGGAAAGCTAAGAGTAGGAAACTACCTGTGGACCCTGGAAAACATGCCCGACTAGACATATTAGCAAAAACTAAACAACACATTACTTCAAGACACTTGAGGTAATCTCTATTCAGTTGTTAGCTTACCATTAAGCTAGCAATAGCAAAGCAGAGACTTTTAGTGCCTGAGTACTGAATAAAATATATACAGAATGTTTATATATATACACACATATATACATATGCATTATATCTATAATACATATATTCACTTATATACATGCAAATGTACATGTATATGCATGTACATATATATTCATATGTTTGACAAATAATACAGACTACAGAATTACTCCAGAAAAGTCACTAAACAAATAGCAACTGCAACAACAGTAGACAACAGTAACAAACCCAGCTTTCTCTTTTCCAGAGCTGCTGCATTATATTATTTAATGTTATTAATAGTATTTAAAATTACAATATAAGAACTATGAAACATTCCATAAAATAGGAAAGTATGGAAATGCTATCTTCTCTGGGGATGTTGAAATATTGGATTTAACAGACAAAGACCTCAAACCAGCTATAATACATATGCATAAAAGTTAAAGAAAACAATGTCTAAAAACATGAAAGAGAATGAGAATGTTCTTTTACAAAATAGAGCACAACAATATACAGAGGAAGCTTACTTTTAGAAAGAACAAATTACAAATTCTGGAGCTGAAATTACAATTAAATAATAAAAATACACCCTTCGAGTTTAACAACAGTTGAACTGGCAAAAGAATCAGTGATCTTAAAGATAGCTCAATTTAGATTATGCAGTATGAGAAAAAGAAAGAAAAAATAAAAGTAATAAATAGAACCTCAGAGACCTGTAAGACACCATTAAGGATACACATGGTGAAATTCTCATAGAGGTGGAAAGATATAAGGGGAATGTATATTTGAAGAAATGAGGGCTAAATACTTTGTAATGCATTGAAAACATTAAATTGCAGTCAAGAAATTCAGTGAACTACAATTGGATAACCACCAAAATATGAAGGCCTAAACATATCATAATTAAACTCTCAAAAGTCAAAGGCAAAGAAGTAATTTTGAAAGTCAAAGGAGAAATGAAATTCATAGAATACGAGGGTCCTCAAGGAAATTAACAATTAACTTTTCCTTAGAATCTATGGAATCCAAGAGGTAACAGGATGACATACTCAAAGTATTGAAAGAAAAAAAAAATTGTAAAAAAAGAATACTATATCGAGCAAAACTATCTTTTAAAATGCAAAGAAGAAACTTCTGATTTTTGGTACACCATGTAAAAAGCTTGGAATTTGACTCTTTCCTCCTAACAATAACTATAAAACTGAAAAAAATCCTGACAACTGAAAAATTGCTCTTAGAACTGTCAGAAAAGTGTAGTCACATGGCCAATGCTTATCTCCATATTAAAGAGACAGAAAGGCAGGTACAGAGAATAAACAACCTACTAGAGTAGAAATCTATGGGAAGAAATCTTTGGGAACTAGTGTTGGGGTATAGACACCTGAAATTATAATTGACAAAATGCTGGAGGTTCAGTGTAGAAACGTCTGGGAGATAAAAGTATCCAAGGGGACCCAGTCATCAAGGCCACTCATCACATTTGTGAGTTTTACCTCCTTATGCGTTCTCAGGCTCTCACAGTGTATATCAGAGATAAATCTTACTGTGGTTCTGGCACGGAGAGAATAAAAAGAACTATTGAGGAATAAGATAAGACGTTCAGTTCTTCTTAGCAAGATTTAAGGTGTGCCCAAGATAAAACTATTTAACTCAAGTTTGACCTATTGGAGTTTTATCAGAGCCTAAGAAACGTATGGAAAGGGAAACACTTGATTCCAATCAGCTCTAGTCTTTCACAGGGAGGAAGGGAAATAATCCAACTCCAGCTCACTCTAGCGAACCTGACCCACCCAAAGTGAGGAAGGGGATGAGAGCACATGTGAAGTTCATATTTTAGAGGCATAGGTGCAATAAAAGACTAAAATATAATTGTAAGACTATTGACTGTCCCCTGCACACATACATCTTATCACCATATCTCTAAATTCCTATTCATAACAGTACATTTTGCCCAGTACATTATTTCCCTCAAGAAAAAAATTACAGGCATGCTTAAAGGCAAAAAAATACAGCTTTACAATACAGAACAAAAATCAAAACCAGACTCAGATATGGCAGGGAATTTGGAATTATCAGACTTGGAATTTAAAACAATTTCAAACAACTCTGATTAATATACTGAGGGCTCAAAAGGTTAAAATAGACAATATGCAAGAACAGATGGGAAATATAAACAGAGATGAAAATTTTAAGAAAGAAATAAAGAAATGCTGAAGATCAAGAACACTGTGACAAAAATGAATAATGCCTTTGATTGTCTTATTAGTTGACTGGACACAGCTGAGGAAGTGATCTCTGAGCTGGAGGATGTCTTAATAGTAACTACCAAACTCAAAAGCAAAGCAAAGAAAAAAAAAAGATACTAGAAAAACAGGACAGAGCATTCAAAGACTACGGGACAACTACTAAAACTGTAACATATTTATAAAGGGGATACTAGGAGGAAAGGGAACACAGAAAGGAACAGAAGCAATGTTTAAAGCAATAATGACTGAGACTTTCCCCAAATTAATGACCAATAGCAAACTATATATCTAGGAAGTTCAGAGAACACCGAGCAAGATAAATACCAAAACAAACAAAAAATGTGCAATCAGAACTATGCACCGTAGCTCATGCCTGTAATCCTAGCACTTTAGGAGGCCAAGGCAGGAAGATTACTTGAGTCTAGAAGTTCAAGGTAAGCCTGAGCAACACAACAAGACCCCATTTCTAGAAAAAAAATAAAAAAAATTAGCTGAGGATTATGTTGTGCTCCTATAGTTTCAATAACTCAGAAGGCTGAGGCAGGAGCATAGCTTATTTTTAAGAGTTGGAGGTTGCAGTGAACTATGAAGATGGCACTGCTGTCTATCCTGAGCAACAGAGTAAGACCCTGTCTCAAAAAAAGTGAAAGAAAAAATCCATATATAAATATATATAGATGTAGATGTGTAGATGTGTACATGGCTAGGCTAATCATATTAAAACTACAGAAAATTCAGAAAATTGAAGATAAATTCCTGGAAGAAGCTAGAGGGCAGATAAGAATTACATCTGACATGTCTTAGAAACTACATAAGCAAGAAGAGAATGGAGTGTTGAGTATTTAAAATGTTGAGAGGAAAAAAAAAAAAAAACAAAAAACCACCAATGTAGAATTCTGTACCCTGGAAAGTTGTCCAGGGATGTATTCATACTTAAACAACAAAAGTTGAATTTGTTGCCAGCATACCTGTGTTGCAAGAAGTGTTAAAATAAGTTCTTTAGAGAGAAAGAATCTTAAATTCAAATCCACATCCAAAAAGAACAAAGGAAAAGGAATAAGTAGAGATAAAACAAAAATTTTATTCTTAACAGATTTAACAGCTAACAGAGAATTCTGGTAATAGCTATGTGCATCTCCTAAGTATAGGACATTTGAATATGAACTGTGGTTTCAATGTTAAATTTCCTGATTTTAATGAATTAACTATTTATAAACAACAGAAATGTATTTCCACCAGTTCTGAACCCTTGAACGTTAAGAATCAAAGTGTCAGCAGATCCAATATTTGGCCCATTTTCTGATTCAATCATAATGACTTCTTTTGTTTTGTTTTCACATGGTAGATGGGCCAGCAAGCTCCATGCAATGTTAGGGCACTAATCCTATTCATAAGGGCTCCATCTTTATGACCTAATCATTTCCCAAAAGCCTCCAAGAACCATGGCCTTGAAGATTAGGATTAACAAAAAAATTTTAGGTAGGGCACAAATAATCTAACCCCCACGTCCTCTTCTCAGAAAAGAATCACTTAGCTATTAAGGGGTAATAGGGTACAATTTATCCATTTTAATTTCAGTTGTTGAGACATATGCACAAAGGTTAAGATATGCATTTTTAAACTTTCAAAATCTATTAAATAGTACTACTTCATATATAATAGAAACTTATCATTATACTCCAGTTTCTCTTTTTTAACCTTTGTACTAATGTTTTTATACATTTTAGTTCTACATATCTTATAAACTGTGCAATTCATTGTTATTATTTTTGCTTTCCACAGTCAATTTTAATGGTATTAAATTTAAAAACAAAAAATTTTATATGCACAATTTCGTTTACTATATTGGTGATCTTCTTTTATTTGTAAAGGTCTGAGTTTCTATCATGCAGCAATTTATCTCAGCCTGAAGAATTTCCGTTTATATTTTCTATAGTGTTATGTCAGCCACCAATAACATCCTTTGATTCTTCATGTCCGAAAAGGCCTTCATATTATGCAAACCTATCAGGTGTATTTTTGTGGGATGTAAAAAATATACATTGTTTGTTTTGTTTTGTTTTTTTTTTTAGTGCATTAATAAGTCTCTGGCTTCCGTTTATTCACAACAAAAGATTAAACACGGTTCTTATGCCCATTGTCCTTTCTGATGCTTCCCAAATCTGGCTGCTTTTAAGATTTTTTTCTCTTTATTATAGGTTTTCAGCATTTTGATTATATTGTGCCTTAATGTATTAATAGTTATCTTGTATTTATCCTGCTTGAGATTGAGCTCCTTGTATCTCAGAATTTATATTTATCTTCGAATATGAAAATAAATTTAGCCATTATTTTTCAAATTATTTTGAAACTTGAACTTGAACTCCCCCATTTTTCCAAGGGACATGAACTACATGTACATTGAACTACATAATATTTTCCAACAGGTTACTGGATTCCATTCATTTTTCTCAAATAGGTTCTCTCTCTTTCTCTCTCTCTCTAAATAAAGATTCAAATTATTTGTCCCTATGTTTGCCAATCTTTTCTTTAGCATTAATTTTATTTGCTTTTAACCCCATTCTAAATATTTTATAAAAAATAAAATATTATCTTTTCAGCTCTAAAAGTCACATTTCCTAATTTTTTGATATTTTTAATTTTTCTTAGTGCCATATGTTTTCCACTGAATCCTTGAATATATTGAGAAAAACTATTTAAAGTCCTTTCCTAATAGTTCTATTTACTAGGCCATTTCTAGTTCTGTTTCCATGACTGATTTTTTTTTTTTTCTAACCATGGTGCATGCATTTTTTATTCTTTTCTGATTTAGTGATTATTGATCAGGTGCTGGACATTGTGTGTGTGTTTTTTTTTTAAGTAAGTGTTATGTTGTTCCTTTAAAGCATATTGGAAGCATTTCATACTTAAGTAAATTACCAATCAGCTTGCTTTTTGTAACATTTGATTTTAATCTTAAGATTAATTTTAAGATAATTTTAAGATGCTAACAGCATAGCTTTTATTCTACTGCTAGTACAAATTTACTACTAAAGTGTTGTTTTGGGGGATATCTACTGAATTCCCTTGGTTCTTCCTGACTTCTCTATCTTATGACTGGTTAGAATACAAATGTCTTCCATCCCAGTATATTCTGGGGAGTTTAATCTAACAATTCAGGTGTGGCTATCGTTGATCTGTCTATTTGTCCCAGTCTTACAGAGTTTTTCTTTGCACGTGCAGTTTTAGTACTCAGAGACTCATGGGGGTCTTGGGAGATTTCTGGGACTCCTCAGAATACTCCTTAATCTCTGGTGCTTAGTCTCACCAATTTTAATTTGTTGGTTTACTTGAACTCTTTCCTTTCTCAGCTCAGTGAAACTCCTTTTTGCTACCTACATGGTTCTCACCTCTGTGGACAGCAAGAAAATTGGCAAACATATTTATCTGCTTCTCTTCCCTCAGACTTTCAAGTTTGTACTAACCATTGTTATCTAAAAGTAGGATTTCGTGTAATTTTTTCAGTTTTCGTGTACTTTACAGTGAAAGGGTGAAATCTCATTCTGGTTACTTCAACAAAATTACAAACAAATAGGACCTGCTATGTAGACTAATACTAAATAAGATTGTATGGACTTGTTCAGTTTATTTGGCATTCTAAGCATGAATACTATGGTGGTGCATGTATATACAATGACTCTAAACATTTTGCATAAGACCACCCAATCTTTATTACCAAAATATTTAGCTTCCAATTTTTTTTTTTTTTTTAATTCTATGTACTTATTTTTAACGTATTGAAAATAAGCTTCGTCCCTGACCATCTTCAAATTTTGGTTGATGTCACATTTATTTATGAACATGCTTTTAAATAGAAGTTGGTTTATATTTGTGTAAAAAGTAATTGATTTTTTAATGGAAATCATTTTTATTTCAATAAAAATAAAGCTAAGAACGTGGACTTTTGAGGATTGTCTATTTTCTGGACTGGCAAGGTGATTGTGCAGATTGTATTACATTTCTAGGTATTGCTCAAATTTGTGTGTGTCGTGACTGCATGTCGGATTCTTGTATCCATAAAAATTTAATAAATGTATTTCACTTAGTTTAAATTGATTTAGTGAGTCCTTGAGTTAAAGGGTGAGGAGAAAATGAAAGGTAAATTTCCCAAGTTCCAAACGCAGTCCCAATTGTTGTAATTCTTGATTTTCTGCTAGCTCATTGTGGACATCTTGATATGTTAGAAAGTTAGCATCTCTGTGAATTTCAAGCTGCACATGAACCATAGTGTTAAATATATACTATAGTGTAGACTTTATCCAATTATCAGAAAACATTATAGGTACCTGCAGTTTTATTTTTGGACCTACATATGTTCTGCATTCTGTTAGACTGTAATGTAAAGAAGATCACTTTGAATTTCTATTTTTCAGAAAAAATTCTACCAATATTGACTTTAGCAGGACTAATTAAGAATCCTAATTAGTTAGCTTAAATAGCTTCTCTAAATATCAGGCATAATTTCTGAAAAGTACATATGCTTTGTAGTTGGTGAAATACTGCTCCTCCTTCGTTTAATAACCAACCTCCGAATATGAACTTCTTTGGAAATAGGGGTTTTATACATATAATTAGTTAAGGATCTTGGTATTAATTATGCTGGATTAGGGAGGGCTAAATCTAAAGACATGTGTTTTTATAAGCAGAGAAGAGAACAGAGAAAGTCACACAGAAAAAGCCTTTTGAAGATGGAACAGAGATTGGGGTTACATGCTGAGGAAGGTCTGGGGTCATTAGCAGCTGGAAAAGTCAAGTATTCTTCTCTAGAGCCTTCAGGAGAAGCTTGGTCCTGCTGATAGCTCGATTTTGGATATCTAGCCTCTGTTACTCCAAGTGAATAAATGTCTATTGTGTTAAGCCACCAAGCTGTGGATATTTGTTACGGAAGCTCTCTGACACTAATACAGGCCATGCCCTTTAAAAAAAATTGGACCATATGCCTCCTATTAATTTAAACATCTCTAAAAATCACTTACAAAACATACTCTTGATGACAAAATATAGAACAAATAGAAATATACCAAAGGTAAAACTGACACAAACAACAGAATACATTACCCACTTAAACCACATATTTTGGTGTCTTGTGTCTGGCTGGTCTTGTGTCTATAGCTCAGGTGACCATGGTAAACTATGAATATGTTGAAATTGCTAGTTAGAATTATCTCTGTTCTTTCTCATCATTGATTTTGTCACCAGACTTCCAATTTCAGACAGGTTCACAGGGAATTTTTCTGTTACATGTCTTTTGTGCATGAGAGAAGGGCTGTTCTACTTTTTCCAGCTTTCCAAGAATAAAGAACTCTGTAATTGACTAAATAAACATTGGAAATTACCATATCAAATACTATGGCTAAGTGTATCTTTATATGATACTAACTGAAGAAGAAACTAGACATCAGTACCATCTTATTATCTGCACTGAAGTGACCGCCATCCAGTAGGATTACATTACTTAAATTGTGAACTCCACCAGAAAATAATGGGTATTCCCTCTAACAAAGGGTTTTGTGGTGCTAAATATATGGTTAAATAAATTTAAATATGTTTCTTTAAAAAATCTTCTTCTTAGCAAAGTATCTCAAGAATGGAAGAAAAAGTGTCCAATGTACTCAGCCCTACTGTGAAACCAAGTTATAGTAAGCTATAACCCAATTATAGCCCAAGAATATGGGGAAAGGGGAGAGGGAGGAGAGTAGGGAGAGGGGAGGATGGGTGAAGGGAGGGTAATTGGTAGGACCACACCTATGAAATTTACTAAATGTAGAATAGAAATGTCTCAACACAATAACTAAGAAAATGCCATGAAGGCTATGTTAACCAGTTAGATGAAAATATTTCAAATTGTATATAAAACCAGTACATTTTACCCCATGATTGCATTAATGTACACAGCTATGACTTACTAATAAAAAAGGGGAAAAAAAAGAAAGAAACTAGTGAGTATTTTGAATCTTTTAAGAAGAAAGGTAAGTACTATTTCTTGAAATTATTTGCTCTTTTAACACAGTTTTCATAGAATATAGTAACTCCAAGAGCACAATTCTGGAGAGCTTAGTTTGAAGCAGAACTTTTACAGCATGATGGAATTATGAGCTTTTACAGTCATTATGACATAATATTTACCACTACTTAAGATTTTCTTATTTATGACACTTATAGAATACTAATTCTTACATTATACTTTTTTTTATTCTAGGCACTGTTGTAGGCATTTTACTTTTATTAAGTCATTTAATCTCTTCAACAACATCCTTGTGCAACAGGTAATATACAATATCACCATTTAGCATAGTTAAATCACATGTCCAGTATAACATAGCTATTAGTGTTAGAGCAGGGATTTGGAATTTAGACCATCTGGCTACTGAGTTTGTGACTGTAGTGTGCAGTAAGAATTTATAGGCAAATCTTGAAGCTTGATTAAGGCAAGAATAAATAAGAAAGGTAAATCAATGTTTCTTAACTTTTTTTGATCATGGACTAATTCGAAAATTCTAAGAAAGCCACAAAATCTCTCCTTATTACAATGTAAACATAGATACTCAAAATCCTGCTTAAACTATTACTGGGGCATTCACAAACAAAAAGAGACAATAAAAACAAACTCTGCCACTTCTGAGATGGTACGAGCAACTTCTCTCTTCTTCTTCCTCCTCAGCCCACTCAGAAGAGGAGGAACTCTTCCTTTCTTCCTCAGGCTCTTGTGGGTGATAGCAGCATTTGGGGCTAAGGACTGTCAAAAAAGAGGGGACAGAGAGAATGTTTCTAAAATCTTCCAATGAACGTCTTCCATCTGTCTCTGCTTGAATCACATCTGAACAAATTTTCATGGCATAGGTCATAAAGGTGGTTAGCTCAAGAAGCAGGAAATAAACAGTGAAAGTACAGAAGTGGAAGACTTTAAATTTCAACTGGCACAACAAAATGCAAAGAAATATAGATCTCTCTGACTATAGTAAAAGTTTTGGAACTCATAAATTTAATCACATGCTCTGGAAAGGAAGAAAACATGGGGAAATGGTAAGTTTCTTATGGTCATTAAGAAAAGGATAATTTTGAACACTCTAGGAGGACTCAGATTTTGAAAAGACAAAATGGGAAAGTAGAGAAGGTATGCACATTATTTATTAATAATTTACAACCTCCTGAGACAATATTTCCTCTGAGTTACATGTAAGGGTATCAGTAAGGCATTTCCCCAGAGTATTGATGAGCTAGATATCATAACAACGTACATTCAGACATGTCTGTGTCCCAGTTCTGACAATGCCATTTCCTAATTGCATTATTTCAGACATGTAACAATTCATCTCTTTGTCTTTTCCTTGTCTTTAAAATGGTAATCATAATAATAGCTGCTTTGCTAGACAGATAGAATGGACAAAATTCTACTTCACAACAAGGTGACTGTGAATCAACATACGTTAAGATATACTTTAAGATAACTAAAAAAGTGAAATTAGACTGCTTCTGCTACAAAGACATGATCAATGCCTGAGACGATACATTCTCCAATTACCCAGATTTGATTAGTTCATATGTATGCCTGCATCAAACATTACCTATGCTCTATAAAGATACATAACTATAATGGACTCAACTAATTAACAAAATTTTTTTTAAATCATCAATCTAAGAATCACGAGTTAACATCCAGTACAGAAGGAGAGGCTTTTAAATGTTTATTAACTCAAGCCATTACAAAAGCAGAACATCCTTCTTTGAGGCGAGAGTACGCTGGATTTGACTACTTACATTAATTCATTAATGCTTTAATTATGCTCAACATTAGCCGACTTTGGTCCTCTCCAACCATATACCACATACCGCATATTTTCTTCAAAAAGTAAAATCCCAGCTGAAAGTCTCAGGAGCTGTGCATCCTAGGAACACGTGAGTGCTGTGACAAACAGGTAACATAACAAGTATTTTGTATGAAGACTAAGTCGTGCAGATATTTGCAGGTCTATTTTTTAGCAAAATTCTGTTAGGACATTTAGGTAGTTCACAAATACAATGGAACCACATCCTGTGCCATCCGATAGCAGGCCAGAAATATGGCTGAAGCAAGGGGGCTTTGGAAGCTGTGTTTTAGGCCTCTACGTAGAGCAGTGGGATGACCACAAATGACAGCTGGGCACTGGACAAGAGACTTTGGAACCATGTGACAATGTCACCTATACAAAGCAGAGCACTATTGTTACCCTGCCAACTTCAGAGAGTCCCAATGGGAGGGTCACACTCCCTAGTGAGGGACGAGCAGGCTATGACCATCGCTGTCAGCTAGAAAAACAACACAGAAATAAGGCAAGTCCTTGGGGAGAACAATTTTGTTTTCTGCCTTTAGAAAGATTTATAATAAAAAAATAATCATTCTAAAATTGTGAAACATTATGGTAAGTGAAAGGAAATTAACAAATGATCAGGGAACACTCCAAATTAAAATAATTTTTCAATTAAAAAAAATAGCAGCTTTGCACTGTTGTAAAACATGACTAAGACAATGTACATAATGCCCAATAAAATGCTTGACATTTGTGAACTCAGCGGATACCAGCTATTAATTTGGTTGATACCCATCAAGTGTTAGACTCCCTAAGGTTTTGTGCACATTGGTTCTGCAAAGCCGGCTCTCTGCCTGGTATTTCCATCCGATGTTCCGTCTAAATCACTCCTACTCAGTGCCATTGTTTCTATCTGTGAAGAATTAAGAGAGGAGTGATAGGAACAAGGGTAAGCAACAAATTGTTTTGGCATTCTTGTAAACAGACTTTCATCTTTGATTTGCTTTTCTGTTTCAGGAATTTGTTTATTTGCATAAAGACAAATATAAAAGCTACGAAGGGTGCATGCCATGCAATCAGAGGAAAACTTGGCATGGCTTTGAAACTTTTATGATCAAAGCACTGGGGATGTATTTTAGGGGTACCCAAGAATCTTTGATTTCATGAAGAGCAAATGATGGGTTGCATATGACGTTAAAGGGCTTTAAAGGCACAATATAGCATGGACTAAAGAAAAATGTAACCATTACAGACTCGAATGAATGTGATAGCTCTTATATATCATTATATGAGGTTATTACCACTACTGACCTTCCACTGTGATCAGCTACACAGATACAGTTAAGAGTCGAGCACTCTTGAGTCCTTGTTTTGTAAGAGAGACATTTTGGAATCCCACATTCCTTGGTCTTCTCTTCTTTTGTCACCTATTATCACCCTGGCAAGCTGTTTCACAAATCTGAGAATCTATCTCCTCATCTGACACATGGGTATATTAACATTAGATCTCAGGGTTTTTGAAAGCATGAAACATGTACAAAGCATGTGTGGCACATTGGTAGGTGCCCAATAATCACATGCTTTATTTTTCATATGTTTGGTTTTTTTGTGTGTATACATATGTTGTGTATATATATAATATATCACTTGTTAAAAAGAGACTTAAATCTAAAGCAACACATACTTATACAAAATACATTTCAAAAAGGGGGAAAAAAAAAAAGAAGAATGAAAAGGCTGGAGTACAAGGAGGCAGGAATAATGCAAACATAAAAATGTAAAACCTGAATTTCCTTCATATTTTCTGAGGGTGGGCCGGTTTCAAATGTATCTCTAAGGTTTCTAGTGCCCGTAATCAAAAGGGAAACATGAGCTGTGCAATCATTCGCAGATGCCAGTATATCAAATAAAACAACTAGTCAGTAAAAGCAAAACTCTTCCTTTATTACTCAGGCTCTTGTGAAGCTGCTGGGGAGGTGACAGGTACAACTGGTCACACCCCTCAAATGACTGGCATCTCTGTCCACACTGCTTCCCCTGGGTCTGCGGTCTGGTGCCCACTCCTCCGGCCTCGCCTGTGGGCAGTGTACTCCTTAGTTGCCTTCCCTATAATCTGCCCGCACCTTGGTAAGTAGTTCTGAGTCCATTAGCTTCCACTAGGTTATGCTGAGGTACAAACTACCCCTCGTTTCAGTGCCTTGTGTATAGTTAGTTTTACTTATGTTGCATGATGGCCACTGCTGAGTAAGCCATAGCTCTGCCCCACCTGTCTTCTCATCCTGGGGCCCAGACTGAAGAGTCGGCCCTGATTGGAATATACCAGGACAAGCGAGGGTCTTACAGGTGCCATTCAGAACTGTCATCTCTCCCCACCCCCCTTGCCATGGGTATGTCCGCTGTAGCCTATCCTGACAATGGGGCAGGAAAAAGTGCTCCTCCAACAAGAAGGTCCCTCGAGGGGCAGGGACTTGTTATGATACCAGTGTGTGCACAGATAGGAAAGAGGGTGATGAGTGTACGGTACAAATTTCTTAGAATTAATTAGAGTGGCAATACCATTGGCAACCTTTTTAAACTCTATTCAAATCCTTCAATCAGAGTCACTCACTTGCCGTCTCCTAACATTCTGACCCTTTGGGGGGACAGTATTCACAGATAAGACCTTGGCGTTAAATAAAAATATTGGCAAAGAAAAGATTCATATGATTTTAAAATTATAAACAAATGTGCTATCATTTGGTAGGCTCCTTCTTTAAACCATTGCATATTTTTAAATGATTTTACCAGTACCTACATCCTGTTCCTGTTACAGAAGAGAAGCCATTCTAAGGCTGTGTATATGTTGGCCACAGAACTCAAATGAGTTTTCTTTCCTCTTAATCTTATACATTCCTCTATGTAATAACTCTTTTTAATGAATTAATAGTGTTTATTGGTTCTGATAAGCTATAATCCGTAATTCTTTTTACCAATCCATTATACCAGTCTCTTTGGTTATTTCTAATTTTTTAAAAATTATTGTCATTTATGCACTTGTCAAATTATTTTGCTTGGATAAATTCCAAAATGTCACATCATTATGTCATCTCTTGTACCTCATGGGTCTGTTGATGGCCCTCCAGAAAAGTGCCACATTTTGTTTTCTTTGTGGTTTCCTATCCTATATGTAATTTGCTTTGATCTTTGTTACTCTGAAGGCAAAGATGATATTTCTGGTTGCTAATGAGTTGTTTTATAAATGAATTTGTTATATCTATATCTGTGTGTGTGTGTGTATTCATTTTCTACAATCTCATCAAGTCCTTAATGCTCACATAGGTGTTGTTCCTAGAATATCAGCCAATGCTTATATTGTCGTGACTATATATGCATAAGACAGGTTCTGTGCTAAGGATGTTCTAAACACTTAATATGTGTCATTAATTCTCAAGCAACCCTGAGAGTAGGTACAATTATGTCTTGTTCTTTAGTTTTCTCTAGAAGAGAAAACAAAAATATAGAATTGTTGAGAGAATTGTCCTAATTAAATAGTTCATTTATTTGAAACTCATAGGTTTGGTATTTGAAGCATGTTTGAAATATGTAAGTTTCAAATAAATACTATATGTTTGTTTCATAATTTTGTTAATATTTCTAATACTATTTTTACACAGAATTTAAAAGCACAAAGCTCTTTGACATGTTTCTGAAGATCAATGTTGTATAAATAATCTCAGAGTTTTAGTACATCATTAAATTTCTAAAAGCAAACATGTAACTAATCCAGAATGTATTTTAAAACATAGTGTGATTTAGGGATGTAATTTTATTTTCCTTACTTTATTCTTAAGAGTACCACTTTATTGTATAATCCATTTTCACACGTTAATTTTTTTACATATCACTTTAAGCTAAGTGAAGGTTTCTCTTCTCCTATGTTATTTAAATTTTGGTCACTTTTTATCATGTCTTTATAAACAAGAAAATCTTTTAAAATATTTTCATAATTTGTCTTCCACATTCGTAGGTTCATACTAATTTATCAAAATAATTAAAATAATATAAAACAAAATATCTTTTCACTTTGATAAATGTACAAATTATTAGTTTTTCTTGTGCAAGAACATTATCACCTCATTTCCTTTTTAATATTTATTTTGACGATGGTGATGTACTTTTTCATATTGTGCATGTTGTACGATACGAAATTAGTTCTTAGTTTTTAATTTTCCCTTTTCTCTGTTATGCATCAGATCCTTTCAATATAATGCTCTAAAAATTTTTATTTATAAATATAAATTTATTCATTTCTTTTAACAAAGAAAATATATTAATAAAATAATTCTCATTTCTGCCATTGTTTTATAGATATTACTCCTAGTTAAAATTTTAACCTCTTCAAAAAATGATGATTTGGGCTCTTATATCCTAATTAATTATGCTTATTTCTTTCTGTGCAATAGCAATACCAGAATATTCAATTAATTTGACTGTAGTCTCCCTTCTATTATGATACTTTAGTAGTATGCTTCTAGTATTTTAACAATAAGTTAACAATAAGTATCAATTTAAGACATTTTTATTCTTTTTTTAATTTTAGTAGATATGGGAATACAGGCGGTTACATAGATGAATCATGTAATTATAATATTTGGGGTTTATGGTGTAAATATATATAGTGTATGCTGCACTGGATAGTTTTTCTTTAATAATGTGCAGGATATATCTGCAAATCTTTATTATAGCATAAATTTGATTAAAAAGGAGTATTTGATTTGATGAAAACCTTTAAATTTATTAAAAACTTACATATGTGGGTCACTATGAAAACTTTGAACTAGACTGTGCTATAGTCCATTATTTCACTTCCAAAAAAACATAGTCAATAACATCCTTTCTGATTCATCAATGCAAGTTTAAACTTTTTTTTTTTTTTTTTTTTAGTTGAGACAGAATCTCACTTTGTGGCCCTTAGTAGAGTGCTATGGTGTCACAGCTTACAGTAACTTCAAACTCCTTGGCTAAAGTGATTCTCTTGCCTCAGCTTCCCAAGTAGCTGGGACTACAGGCGCCCACCACAATGCCTGGCTATTTTTTTGTTTTAGCAGCCCCTGGCTGTGTTAGAACCCCCCAGCCCTGGTGCATGTGACTGGTGCCCTACCCACTGAGCTACAGGCACCACCTCTGCAAGTTTAAACTTGCCAAGCTTATCAGTGTTGCTGGGGTGTGAGCATCAAAACACAGATTTTTGTTTCTTGATTTTTGTGTATACCAAAACTTCCATAACGACCCACATATTCCTTTTATTTTCATTCTGCATGCTTTTGATGATTGGATTGTAAGTCAACAAGATAATTTTCTTTCATTATATCATTGGTTATTATTTCCTTTCTGTTAGGTTTCTTGTATTCTCTTTGAACTGGTGTTTCTCTTCATAAAGGTAGAGATAAAGATCTCTAACCTCATCTAGACTGGACAAGTTTGTGGCTACCAAGATAGACTAGATACAACTGAATGTAAGAATCACACTGCTCCAGTGGTATTCCCCTTTGACAGTAGGCTCAGGAAGGATTCATATGTAATGAGAAAAAATAAGCAGATATTTTTACATCAATGTCATAAATGGTGACCACGTTGCAGATATTATATACTAAGCAAATGTTTCTTGCTCCAGAGCACAATAATGACTGAGAGAGTTGGAAACCAGATGTCTAGTGCATGCCTTGTTTCTAAAAACAGAGTTCAACTGTGAACCTTATTGGGAGATATTTTTAAATTATTTACATTCATTAGAACTGGAAGATCTCAGCTCTTATCCAATTATCTTTGTATCATGTGCTTTCAAAACCAATAACAGGCTGCTCTATTCATCCAAAATGGGTCAATTTCTGAATAATCATCACATACATATATATATTTTTTCTTCCATTATATCATTGGTTATTATTTATTGAGAACTTTATTGAGAATAGAAGGAGTGCAATTAAGGGTATAGATTATGATTTGACTTTAGGCCCCTGTCTCAGAATTCATTTGAGCACCTCACTTTCTTCATTCCCCTACCCACTCCTTATTCTATTTGGTGTTATTCTTCATCTGACGTTCCTAGTAATGTATCTTCTGCTGCCAAATGGCTTCAAAATGCAGTTCTTCCTATTCTATTCACTACTGCCACTTCTCTTCCCAGCTTCTCCGGTAATTCATGTCCTTAGCTTAGAATAGATGTTTCTCTCTCATCAAGGTCTGGCTCTTTGCTCATTTCCTACAGAATATGCTGAAACGTTTTGTACTTTGTATGCTGTTCTCAAGAAGTTTAAGTATTTTCCTTTGGGAATGTACCAGAGAACAATAAAATGACAGGTTGCAATCACAAGTCTTTCTTTTTCACAAAAAGTAAATGGTTTTTCCAGGAACAGCTAAGGCGCCTTGTCAGTATCTGCCATGTGAAAGTATTTTATGAATATCTCCCGCCCTCGTGGCATCTGCTATTTCAGAATACCTGCTGTAAATAAATGCTGGGGCTTTCCTTTGTTTCGGAGTCTGAATTTTTATGTCTCATCCCTACTTATGAATGCCAGTTTTCTTGTAGTACTTTTCACAGTAGATTCAGATCTTTATGCAAGTAGAAGACATACTTGTCCATCCAGGATATTCTAGTATTCCAGCGTGGGCTTATCAATTAAGTTCCATTTTCTTTTAAAATATTTTACTTTTGTGTTCATCTACCTTCTCTATTTAAGGAAACTTGTCTACCCTTGAAGTCATTCCTGCCTGCTAGAAATACTCTAACGTTTAGAGATAGATAATAGATATTCATTGATAGAATAGCTAAACCAACAAAGGTTAATATGGGACGTTGCTCTGCCAGAGCCATGTTTAGTCTGATGATAACATGGCTTTACCCTTGGAAAAAACACACTTTAAAAGAACGCTTATTATAGAAATGATCTCATTTTATCTTTATAAGAGCACAGAAAGTTATGCTTCATTTTGTAGGGGAGAATCTAAGTAGGGCTCAAAGAAATGAAACAACTTGCCCACAGTTAGACTGCAAGTGGGTGCAACAACCGAGCTTTCCCCTCAGGCTTTTTGTCTCATTATTAAATAATGTAATTCCTACATTAGACTCTTGGACACTGGGCATTGTCTTCAGGGGTTCATGCATTTCTTATTTGAAACTGTTTTTTATTTTTTTTTTTTAACCAACCCATCTTTTCCCTCAGAAACAAGATATTCTACGTGAAAACTGGGAGCTTTTCCTCAGCTCTTAACCCTTCCTTCCACATACACACAAACTATGTATTAATACATACTTATCAAGTTCTAAAGATTCTTCTCATGAATTTTTTTAACGTTATCTCCTTGCACAATTCTCTTCCTTTATTACTCTAGTCCTCATAGGAATCACTACATTGTCATCCACTTGGCCCTTTTGTCTCCAGAGGTTTCCAGCTGCCTACACAACATAGTCAAACAGACAGAAGACCCACTATGTTAAAATGGATCCAAGACTCACCGTGAACAGACCCCCTTCCACCTCACAGGTTCATCATTGACACCCCCTGCCTCATATTCTGTGCTGTGGAAACCCTGAATTGTCCGCTTTACTCTAAGTTCACCTACCTGTCTCTCATCTATGTTCTTTTTGTGTGCTCTCCTTTCTGGTGAGAAAACGTTCTTCATCTTTTTTGTTCGTGCATGCTACTCTTACACCCCCTTCCTGGCATTACTACACTCCCATATTGCAATGCGCGTGCGTCCATTGATGTACTTACATCGTTACTGATCAAAGGTTGTGTTATTTTTAATTGGTTGATATGATATATTCATCTATTTATTGGATAAGTAATCATGTTAGATATCTTGCCCGTTTACATGATAATTAGACTGCAGGCTTTTTAAGGGGATTATTTTCCTAAAGGAGATTCCTTGTGGAGATGATGTACAACCACATGTTCATTCGCTACTTACCTCATTATGTAACGTATGGAAAGAAACCGGGAACACAGACTGTGTGTGGTATGTATACATGTATAGACATGTGCAGATATATGTACATATGCACACATATATACATGACACATATATACAAATAAGCATCTGTGTATATTTTGTATAATATGTATATTTAAGTATTCTCTTTTTCTCTCCCTCTGTGAGTGAGACAATCTCTTGTTCTTTGAATTTAATATTTTTTGTAGAACAACTTATAGAAATATTTTATACAAACACCTGTATCTGATTCTCAGGACTGTATTTGTGCACAACTGTGGAAATGTTTTAGCTGAATGTGAGTTTGATAGAGGGACATAGAGGCCTGTGTTTGTACTTCATGTCTTTGTGCTGAGGTCCTTTAGTCCATATCGTGTCTATATTGTCATCTTTCTCACAGTGTCAGACATCTGGTTATAGTGTAAGCAAACTTTAGAATCCTGTAAAAGGCAAATCATTACCCAAACACTATAATTCATAAATTTTGTGCATCAGAGAAGTGAACCCTTGAAAGAAAAATGCAACCCATTTCCAATATTGTACATAGTTGTCACGTACTGTACAGAAACATGTCAGTGAAAGTGTTTTTGAAGCATAGATTAAATATGTAATAATGGTTCAAATGGATAATATTATGTGTAAGGTATTTTCTGGAATGCTAAATAAGGGGTTAAAGTATTTAATATCTTAGAAAATGCGTTGGACTCTTAAGTGGGCTATGAACACATTAGTTTTTTGTTCCTATTTGCAAAGTAAGGCACACAGGCTTTCCACTCTCAGAAAGGCTAACTAGCACCCTTTGGGGAAACAATTGCATGTAGTTAATAAGGGGACTACGTGTGCACATACGCATGGTCGTGCATATTAATACACGTATGTATTCTCTGTGTGTGTGTGTGTGTGTGTGTGTATCACTAACCACATGAGCCAAAGTGATATTTTCCCCAGAGAAATATCACAATCCTCCTTATTTACTACGATTTTCCTAATTAGAAGATAATGATTAGTTCCACCAAAAGTCTCAATCCTTATTAAGTAGAACTACATTATAATATTTTTCTATTCTAATGTTATCCTATTAGAATATTATTTTAATTTTGTTTTTATATATGTATCAATTTGTATTTTTCTCTCAGTCTTGTGTAATAACCTTAATCCTTTGATAAAATCACTTCCTCTATAATTTTATGTCAACTTTCACACATTGTCTTTTTGAGGTTATTTTAAGTCTGTGGGATGAGTTCTGCATTTAAGAGGATGAGAGACTTGGTACCCCTTATTGTCTTTTGTGTAAGTGCTTGGGGCCTGCAAGGCCTCTCGGCTTTCTGTAAGGCCAGCATTCTGCATACCAAATGTCACTTCCCCCAAGTCAAGATTCTAACTCAATCTAAATGCCAAATGCCTCAGCTACTAATTAATGGCATCTGCAGATTCCAAGTCTAGATATTCCTTTGATTTATTTCATGTTCAGGCTTAAACTGTTCTTTAGGGAAGTAAGTATCTTCATTTCATCAGTCCTAATAAAGCTCAATTTATTCAAATCCCTTGCAAGAACTTGAGCATCTCACATTTAAAACATAGTGATTATTTCTAGTCCTTATTAAGCAAATCACTACAACCATCATACCCCTGACATCTAGAGGAGGATATCCAGGGTTTGGGAATTCTTTTTCCCTGGCTGGAAAGTATTACAGTGTAGCCAACTTAGCTCTAGATCACTGGTTCTTGTGCTCATTACACAAGAGTGAGCCACAGCATCACCTGGAGGGCTTATGAAGGCACAGACCACTGAGTGCCACCCGCAGAACCTCAGAGTCCCAGTTTCAGTGGGTCTGGGTGGAACTGAAAATTGGTACGTCTGACAAATTTCAAGGTAGTACTGACCCTGCTGCTCCAATAACTGCACTTTGAGAACTATTTTTCTAGATCCAAATCTTGATAATCTTGCTTGTTACTTTTAACCTTTTATTAAACATGTCACTTTAAGTGTGTCTCTTATTCTTCCTAAGATTGAAATTTGTCATTAGCCTTTGTACCTTAGCATGATGTTCATAAGGGCCTGTCACCTGCTGGGCATCTGAGCCATGAGGAAAAAACAAAAGAACAATGGTCAGACCATTCTCAGCAGTAGAACTCTGATTCCAAAGCCCTGCTTCAGTGAGGAGGCCCAACCACAGCCTCGGGAGCAGTTGACCTGGAATATCCAGCTTCCTCATTTTGCCCAGGCTTCTACCGGAGCACCAGCCAGGGAAAGGCCCCTGGGCTCTCCCGACCAATTGCATTTTCAGTTAGCACCTCCAGCTTTCTCCAGTCCACAGTTTCCAATCAGGACACACCTGGAACATTCCTTTTGTTTTCACTATAAATTTTTTCCATTTCCCTGCCTGCCTTTGAATCTTTACCAAATATAAGTGATTGTGCTGACTCCTTTGCAATGGAAAGCTCTGAATATTTATGAAATTATAGAAAGTTCCCTAGCCTCTTTTTTTCACATTTGAATGATCTTCATTTGTTTTCATAGCTATCACTGGACCAAAACATCTACGTTGAGTAGCATGTCTATCTCATCACAGCTACTACCAGTAAAGATAACCATGTAAAATTTGCATTTGTTTCCTAGCAAGTTTCTCAGTTTTACAGAGAAGCCACAGATAACCATAGGTATTATTACTAAAAGGTATATAAAAATGCCTTTTCTTATATCTCAGAGAATGTTTATTTCCTGGGGAAAATATTGAAAAGTTGTCGTTAAGGAGATTATGCTTTAGTGTGAAAAATACGTACAAGAACAGAGATGCCGCTGTTGTGAAATGCCTACAATAAATGTGCAATCCAGACTTGTAGGGAAACAAGAGGATCATTCAAAGTGGATGAAGTATAAAATGATTACTGATGGAATACATCACTAGAGGAAAGTGGACGTTACCTAATTTATAGTGATAAAGCACCCCACTAAGAAAATCCCAGGCTCCAAATGGCTTCACTTGTATCTTTTGCCAAACAAATATTTCAGTAAGAAATCGTGCTGTTTCTATACCAATTCTTCCAAAAAATTAAAGCGATGGGAATAATTTCTAACTCATTCTATGAGAACAGAATTTGTTGTATGCCAAATCCAAATAAATACGTTACAAGAAAAAAAGTACTACAGACATCCTTGTAAACATATGCATGCAAAGTTTTTAAACCAATATCTGTAAATTAAATCCCCAAAATTATAGATTATAATAGTATCTATTCACCGTAAAGCTCCATGCAAGTAGTGTCAGCCATTAAAACATACATAGTGCTATGTAAATGCTCTGCTGTTAATTAAGCAGTATGTTTATCACCGTTGAAGCCATATGGCATTTGGGTTTTGCAAAATTGTCATTAAAAGTATTGTTGTTCAGCTTAGGCTCTCTAAAGATGGCAAACAAAGCCCTTCATTTTTCTCTCCCCACCACATGATTCTAATAGGTCAATGAAAAATCGTTTTCATTTAAAGTCAGATTGTGTGAATAAACAGAATTTATTTCCTCTCCTTTATGCACGGGGGCATGAAATGTGCTTGTCTCTGGGAGAGTCAGGTGTTTCTCATTTACCCTGTTAAAATATGACAAGGGACATATCTTCTACGGAATGAGAAGATGCAAAATGGTGTGTTTGGAAAGAAGGGTTGGGAGAGGCAAACAGAAAATGTGCCGCCTCTGAAATACTGCTTCTTACATTAAAGACCCTTTGGGACAGATATGGAAATAGGTGTATTGAGAAAGGAAGTAACTGTCGAGATTTCAGAGTACATCAGAGAGGAGTGAGCAGTGTGATCTGTTACTTTTTAGAAGGCATCTAACTCATGCTAGCAGAGATCTCATCACAACAGTCCCTCCAGGATTTCCTATGCACGTTAATTAAAGGAAAGTAATGCTAAGAATCAGATGTTAGCAGAATTAGTAGATTTGACTGCTGTAAGAAACTGACTTTTTCAGACAAATGCCCTCTGATAAGCTCAGCAAATTTGCTATAGTTGGGAATAAGGTACTTGAAACTCCCCTCAACAAATTGTGATTCTTACCAAGTGCCCTTATACAAGGGTCAAACCAAAGTTTCTCAGCCTCAGCACAATTGATATTTGGGGTTGGAGGATTTTTTTGCTGAAGGCTATTTTGTGCATTTCACAATGTTTAGAAGCATCCTTGGCCTCTATCCACTACATGCCAGCAGGTTCCCTTCCATTCGTGACAACCAAAAATCCCCCTAACATCACCAAATAACTCCTGAGGGGGCTAAAGGACCTGATGCTGAGAATCAGTGAGTTAAACCTTCAGTAAGTATTTATTCAATTTAATCTTTAAGATACTTTTTCTGAGATCTTTCATTTACAATCAATTTTTAAATTACTTTTTGGGGGACTCTTTTTTACGTGACGTCTTAATCATACTTCATTGGCTTATTGAACAATCTCAGTTTTGTATAAAAGCTAAACACTCACTTTTTCTGATCATTGCTGTGTTATTTTGATCACTCTAGCATATTCCACAGGTTTGGGGCTGTTTTTATTTTAATAATGGGTTAACAGCACCCGATTTCCCCCATGTCAGATCCTCAGCTCTTCCCCACCATCTACAACGAGCTCATCTCTGGCTGTAGCTGTCTGAAAGGGGCAAAGGTTTGGAGCCTCATTGGACTGCAGACACACTCCCCCAGAGGGAGGCAAAAACAATTCCTAACTTGACTTGGAAAAGAGATATCTATTCCTCCTTGGTTGTCATCCTATGTTTCCAAGAGATAGAAGGTAACTTCTTATGACTCCATTAATTTCAACAACTATTCACAAACTCCCCTAACCTTTGCGGGCCCCAGACTTCCTTTGGGTGATTAAGCCTCATTTGCTCTGGAACTACATGCAGCTCACGGGCTTGCTCAGTAGTCACGTGACTTGTGGATACTTGGCTCATGTTGCTATTTAGCAAGTCCATGGTTCACATCTTCACGCAACCTCCGTGGTCCTCAACTTCAGAGCATGAACGCATATGATTGATGTCTCTTCCTAGAACACAGAAATGAGAGCGATGGCCCCACCCTCCCTGTGAGGCCATCTCACGTCCCACCAACTATCTTTTTTTTGCCTCTCTTTCTAATCATCTGAAGCATTAAGCAATATTTCAGGTCAGTGAATTAGCAAATTTTGGATAGTAGATAATTACAATCTTCTTTTTGGAAACACTGTGTACTGTTCATGGAAGAAATGAATTGCCTCCATTTCCTCTCCATCTTTTTTTTTTTTTTTTTTTTGTAGGCATTTTGATGCCTTTTATTAGGATTCTATTTACACAGATATCTTTGAAAAGTCATAGAATCCCTGTTTTTATCACTGTGACTCCATTCCTTAAATGGTGTTACGATGGATCATTTTTCTAGTCTGTCTTTCCCAACATTTTGTGAATTTCATGAGAGTATTTTATCCTTCAGCACCAAACACAATTTCTGAGACACAGTAAGTCAATATTTATTGAACAAGAGAATACATGAATAATGATTGCTGCCGTCTGAATGGGTGTGCGTTTTCCGTCTCTTAAGTTTAGTTTATATTTCTAATTCTCACAGCAGTATCACTGTGATTTTATTAATGTAGTTTGACAATATGTTTAATAGCTTATTCCCATTTAGAACTCTATTTTCATATCAGTGTCATCCTAATTTTTCTTGCTGTTTAATTTCCCAAGCGATATATTTACATTTATCAAGTGATAAAAGTAAAAAAAAAAAAAAAAAAAAAAAGAACCATCTGATATTATGAGTCTTCTTTTTCACACTGACCTTGTCATCTCCTCTTCACTTTCTCATCTCCAACCAGACTGGCATTTGCACACCCTGAGCACAACCCTACGTCAGATTGTCCAGGAGGTATTTCTGCTTTTAAAGTTCTTCTTTCCCTGTGGGTAGGGCTTACTTTCCTTTTTCTTCAAGTTCCCACTTTAATGTCTACACTTGGCCACCTGCTAAAAATTGAAAAACCAATTTCAGCCCTGATTAGCCCCTTTTTCCAGCTCTAGTTATGTTCTGCAACACTTATCTCCTAACATATCATACAATTTCATTTTATTATATTTGTTCCTTGCATTAACCTCCTTATCCCCCACTGGATCATATTCTGCACACAAGGGATGTGCAATCACATATTCATTATAATTGGAAGGTTGTAGAATCAACCTAAGTGCTGTCAGTTCATGAGTGGATAAAGAAAATGTGATCTATACGTATACCATGCAGCATTACTCAACTATAAAAAGAAGTGAA
Organism: Loris lydekkerianus; assembly: GCA_963574355.1. NCBI lineage: Eukaryota > Metazoa > Chordata > Mammalia > Primates > Lorisidae > Loris > Loris lydekkerianus. Next base: position 8,043 of record CAUYPK010149186.1, on the reverse strand, counting down.
ATTGTGTCTTTTGCAGCAACTTGGATGGAAGTAGAGATGGTTATCCTGAAGGAGATACCTCAGGAATGGGGGGAAAAAAAACACCACCTGACTCTTTGGTAATTGTGAACTAAACTGTGGACACACACAGTCACAAAGAGATGTAAAGGACATTGGAGACCAAGAGCATGCTGGGGGCCGGAGTGAGGGGAAAATCTTACTTATTGGGTACAATGACCATTACTCTGGTGATGGACACATTAAAGCTCAGACTTCATCCTTACACAAGGTATCCATGTAGCAAAATCATTTGTACCCCCTTAATAATTTGAAATAAATAATAAAGTTCTGCGGGGTAGTATTTTTCAAATGACTAATATCCACCTTGACATCATCATCTAATACAGAAATACATACGTCGGTGGTGTATGGACATAGATATTGATAGAGACGCAGGTATGGAAACACAATGCCCAGTTTCTCATCAGGACAACACTTTCTCATATTTTCTACACCACTTCTTCCTCTATTAAAAACAATACAGTTCTGAAGCCATTATATTAATTTTACAGCACACCATTGTTAGCAAACTCTTTTTGATATTAGAGGTTATGTTAATCCTTTGTGTAAATTTTTGCATATTCATGATATTAACTATTTGTAATATCCTGTTAATGTAGTTGATGCAGACTTATGGCAGTTCAGATATTTTATTTACATCAAACAAAATTTATCAATTTTAATTATTAACATTTGGGGCATTTAAAATTCAGACAATATTCAACTTTAAAAACATTTTATGAGATGACTATTTACATTCTATTCTTTATTCCACAGAGTATGCTTTGATACATGCTTTGAAAACATAAAAGTCCACTTGTGATGGACCTTTTTCTCAGAATTTTTTTCAGGAGTCTTTGCAATTCATTTATTTCCAAGGTTAATCATCTATAATTGTCAAATTACTTCAATAAAATAACCCTGTAGAATATTTTAATACTATTTAGTTTCATAGTGCTTTTTAATAGATTTAATAAAATATACTTTGAATATACTTAAAATTGTTAAAATGATAAATTTTATATTCTGTGTATATTAAATGATAAACATTTGAGGGAATAAAGAAACAAAATAAGCATTAGATCAAAAGTGGATCTTTAACTTTCTAGATGTGGGATGTTATGTAGGTTACTTAATGTCTGTGAGACTCATTTCTCATAGTTTAAAAATTGATGGCGATTTAACTACATAATATTTTCAAAATATTGAGGATCATGCTTGATACAAGATAAGTGCTCAGTCAAATGCAATTAGAAATTCATAATTTTATTAAAGTTGTTCTTAAATGGAAGATGATGTTTACCTAATATTTTTTTTTGCAGTTTTTGTCCGGGGCTGGGTTTGAACCCGCCACCTATGGCATGTGGGGCTGGCGCCCTACTCCCTTGAGCCACATGCGCCGCCCTAATATGTTTTTCTTACACAAGGTCAGTTCTTTGGGGATAGTAGAAGTGAGATACTGTCCTGCGCATCTTTTCTACCTTCTGGTTGCTGTGGGCCATTTCTGGCATTCCTGGGTTTGTAGACACATCATTCGAATCTTTACATTTTTCGTCAGGAGTATTCTCTGCCATGCCTGTGTCTGAATTCCCTTCTTATAAGGACACAGTCATTAGATTAAGACCCATTGTAATCCATTATGACCTCCTCTTAACTAGATTACATCTGTGAGAAACAGATCTGAGCAAAGACATGTTCTGACATTGCATGTGAATGTGAATTTGCGGGGTACACTATTGAACCCAATACACTACAAAAGAATAAATGTATAATAAGAAAGTATATCCCAGCACTGTTTGGAGGATCCAGATATGCATTATTGTGGCAATGGACAATAAATAACAACGTGGACATATTTGACTCAAATGGATAAAAGATCTAAATCTAAGGCATGAAACAATAAAAATTCTCAAAGAAAGTGTGGGGAAAACACTTGAAGATATCAGCCTAGGGAAAGACTTTATGAAGATGACTTACATGGCAATTGCAACAACAACAACAAAAATAAACAAATGGGACTTAATTAAACTCAATAGCTTCTGTATAGCAAAGAAGACAACAACCCAAGCAAATAGACAACCTACACAATGGGAAAGGATATTTGCATATCATGAATTGGATAAAAGCTTGATAACTAGGATCTACAGAGGATTCAAGTTAATCAACATAAAAAGAGCCAACAATCCCTTATGTCAATGGGCAAGAGAAATGAATAGAGCCTTCCCTAAAGAAGACAGACAAATAGCTGACAAGCATATGAAAAAAATGCTTATCATCCCTGATTGTCAGAGAAATGCAAATCAAAACCACCCGGAGATACACCTAACCCTTGTGAGAATGGCCTACATCACAAAATCTCAAAACTGCAGATGCTGGCATGGATTTGGTGAGAAGGGAACACTTTTGCATCACTGACGGGACTGCAAACTAATACAACCTTTTTAGAAGAAAGTATGGAGAATCCTCAAAGAACTCAAACTAGACCTCCCATTTGATCCTGCAATGCCATTACTGAGCATCTACCCAGAAGAAGAAAAAAAATCCTTTTATCATGACATTTGTATGAGACCGTTCATTGTAGCTAAATCTACAATTGCCAAAATGTGAAAACAGTCTAAATACCCACCAATCCAGGAATGGATTAACAAGCTGTGGTATATGCCTACTAAATTTTAATAGAAAAATAAAGACAATTGTCAACATCTAAACTTAAATACATGAAATAAATTTGTCCATGTTGTAAATTAGAAAGACCATGTATAGAGATATAAAAAGGCTTACGCAACCCAGAAAATTTGCCATTAATTTTTTCTGGGTTGTTTTGATTTAGGTTGGCTAAATGAAAAAAACAATATGCCAGTTTCCTGTAAAAGGATGTCTTCAATTTTGCAAGTTTGAAAAATGGTGGAAAGGCATTATAAGCAGAAGAAACCTCAAGGGAGCAGAAACTGTGTAATGATTTTATGGAATGGTGAGTTCTTCTGTGAAACCAAAACAGTCTTAAATTTTCATGCCTTCAATGACAGTCACAAATATGTGAGAAGGGAATGTTTGTAAGCCATTTTGGAAAGGTAGTTTATGACATTGGAGACGACATCTAGCACACCAAGCAAAACAATTCTGAGGGCAGATTCAGTCCACAATTTCAGACATAGAGGAGCCTAACTGGCTATGTTCTGGGCAAAGAATGATTGATGGCATTGAGAAAAAGAAATCATTAAAATTAACTTTGCATTAGAATGTTGACACCTGAAAAATTAGCTTGAGAGATCTATAACCTCAAGGATTTGAAGTATTAATAAAATTGATATATTAATTCTTCATAAACTGATTTAAGATTAAATGCTACCAAGCATATGGTACCAACAGGATTCTTTAAAAATTAGTGTGGTGATTCAGAAACTCCATATGAAAATACAAAGTATTCCAGACTATGCAAAGCGATCTTGTGATGGAACCAAGTCAAAGCTCTCACCCTATGTCTTTGAGAGTTGCTGTCAAAGTACATAATCATGAAGTGGGGAAGGGGTAGAAGGATCACCAGGCTGATCAGATGCATAGAACAGCAACAGACCCAAACTTCTCTTGTCTTTGATCATCTACAAAGATTTCAATGTTATCCAATTTTTAAAAGTATTTGTCTTTTCAAGGAGTGCTGCGCTAATGGGTACTATAAGTTGATGACATTTATCACTACATATGCCAAAATAATTCTAGACGCACCTTGGATGCAACCTAAAAGAAAAAACCTTAAAGCTTTTACAGGAAAACATCAGAGAATTTCTTTGTGATTTGAGATATGCAAATTTTTCTTAGACTAAAAACAAAAGCAACAACGGCAAAAGAATCAACTGACAAATTAAACTTCATCAAAATTGTATAATAAATTTTAAAATATTTGCTCAGAAAATAATACCATTAAGAAAAATAATAGGAATGTCCCAGATCTAAAGAAAATATTTGCAGAATATATATCTTTCCAAGGACCATTATCCAGGCTATTTATATAACTTCTATACACTCAATAATAAAAAGACAAACCATCTAAAAAATGAATTAAAATTTGGAAACTCCAAAAATATATGTATAAGAATAACCAGTGGATATTTTAAAATATATCTATCATTTAAGTCTGAGAAATGACAATTAAAAGCACAATAAGAAACCTATCAACATGAACAAGACCAAATCTGAGGAGTAACAAAACGAATTGATATTCTCACACACCGTTCATAGGAGTGTTAAATATTACAACAATTTTAGAAATTCCCTTGGTAATTTTATTTATTAAGTTTTGGTCCAAAAACATGTTCTCTTTAGAAGATCTAAAAGGGGGCTGCATATTCTTGCAACACTATGAATATTTTATGTGTATCATTCAATAACTTCCCAGAAGCAGTAGTGTGGTCTTGAACCTATTATTTTAATGATGAAGGTTATGCTAATTATAAACTTACATACAAACTCTTGGCGTGTATTTTAGTTTTCAAACATTCTGATAGGTGCTCCAAGCTATGAACAATTAAAAATAGAATTTGAAATTCTCTGGGTCACATCTGTGCTTTTGTCTTTACCTATATAACATGAAGAGTAATTAGATACAATATATTAACATATATTCTTTATTCCATTCAGACAGACAAAGCCTATTAACTCTTCACTTAGCAATACAGGCCATTCAATAGAATGAAATTCTATGAAGGCAGAAATTGTGTCTTATTCACATTCATTTCCCTCGTGCCTTGAATCGTATCTGACACATGATAAAAATTCAATGAATATTTGCTGAGTGAGGGAATACGATGGCCACAGTACAATATTTGCAAGACTATACATGTTTATCGTATATTATTTTTGTCTTCATAAAAATTGACATTTTAACAGCTCATATGACTTTGATGAATGCTTGCATTTAATATGGCATATTATTTTGTAAGAAATTAAAAAGTACTTTTTTTTTTTTTTAAATCTGTGTAGATTTGTTTAGGTACTTTGGAATTTTACTTCGCATATTCCATAAAGCATACATTTGTATTCGCATCTTTTAATAATGCATGCTGAATTACAATTTGGGGACACAAAGGCTCATATAAATGCTGGGTGAATTTTATGTGCACACATTTCCCATTCAGATGGTTTTCATAGCGTATGGGGCCTTCAGTTAGATGCAATCACTCTTTACGTTTCATGGCGTTTCTGAGAACGATGCATTTTTTTCCTCACCAGTTCATTTCTCTCACTGCAGTTCAGCACTGTGTTTCTGTAACGCGTTAAGAACTGCATTTTGCTGTAGTTCTTTACACCTGTTACTCTCCTCCGTATTACACGTATTAGGGATCGAAACCTTTGATTCTTACATTAGTTTTTTTTATTAACTTAGTTGTTTTTTTTTTTTTCCCTTGGGAAATTTAGATAATTTTTACACATTAGGTTTTTCTTTGACAGTTTCTATTAATGCAGCTGATTGGTGATTGTAGCATTTTCCAGAATCAGATGTGTACAGCTCTTTTGTTTCCTTTGTGAGACAATTGTACACATACAAGGAACGGATCTTACTTTTAAAGAGTCAACTTCTGATTATGTGAGTTTATTATTATTATTACTCTTCCTTTGCTTGACTGGGAAAGGTTGCTGGTAGAAAGTCAGGACAGGAAATATCTGCTTTCATGTTTTCAGATTTGGAAAACATAGATCTGACGTAAGAGGGGTCCAATTATAAACCACAATTAGCTGTTATAGTTGGAAGAGGAATTTGAATAACCTTTTTTTCAAAAACTGAAAACTTAAAAATACTGTTTCTAATAATATAAGTAAATCATTCTCTATATAAATACTATGTGGGGAAAATGGCATTAAAAAGGAGAGACATGCCCAGGTAATACATTCTAAGCATTTTAGGATACATCATCCAATTTTATCTACAAATTTAGAAGACAAAATATTATTTTATTATATTTACTATTATGTAATTAGGATATATTATCTTTTCTTGGCAATAATCTTGGTTATATATTTGTTTACAATGTGATTTATAATTACTTTTAATATTCCACCAGTTAGACACAAAATGTTACAAATTACTTATCATGGGATATTTAGCTCTTTCCAATTGCAGTCACTGTCCTTACCTTTGTTTCTGTACCTGAAAGTCTCATGATAGGGTATTTTGAAGTAAAAACGACACTTTTCATTAGCTTAAAACATTAACAGAAATGGCTTATAAAGACTGTTATTTTGACACATAATGGAATAAGCTGTGCTTCTGACCCAAATTATCATATGAAACTGAGGGAGTTCAATTCTTTCTTCATTCATCAGAGACATTTGACACAGCAGAGCTCTGTTTCTTCCTTGGCTGTCCAGGACCTTGCATTCTTGGCTTTCTTTCTACATTGCTGGTCAGTAGTTCCTTGTGGATTAACGCTTGAATATACCTGGTTTAATTTCTCAATCTGCATCACAGTGATAACATCCAGCTCCATGGCTTCAATACTGTCTGTGTAGTTATCTTTTTCTGTTGCTCTCTCTCTCTAGGTATATATATGTATATTGTACATATATTATACATTTATCAAATATATATGTATACACACACATATACATATACACACATGAACATTTGTAAACACATATATATGTAAATCCATATTTCTAAATACCTATCTCCTGTCTATCCCAGAACTCTATCCTCAGTTACAAACTCCCACTTCTAACTGCTCACTGAAGTTTCTCCTTTAGATATCTAGTAGGCAACTTTCTATCACATGAAATTGAGCTCCTAATTTTCTCTTCACACACTAGTTCTGATACAGTTATTTTCCTTCTCAGTTTATAATTAACCCACAGGTCAAGTTTGGGTCTCCTCTTGACTTTCCTTTTTCAAATTTACCATCTAATATACCTCAAAATCTTGTAATTTTGCATTAGAATGGTACCCAACACTTTTGCTCCTAATATCCTTTCCTAATCTATTGTAGAAGAATCTCTGTCCTGGATCTCTGTGATCCCCTCTCTCTGTTCTCACTTTCTAGATTAATTTCTCCTGGTCATAATGTAGCTCAGAGATTTACCTCCTCACCTTCTCACTGAAGCCATTTCCTACCAAACTAGGTGTCAAATCTAGTAATCCCTGTCCCATTGCCTGCCGAGCACAAATTACATCTACCATGTTCTATATTTTAAATATTTTACATTGTTACTTCCTCTCTCCAGACAAGACTGTAAGTTCTCTGACCTTAGGAATAAAAATTCCTATTTTATGTATTACCAGGCACAAAATGAATGTAAAACAGCTATGAACATTTTTCTATTTCAGAATACTTTTTGTTGTTTGCTATTATTATTATTTTTTTAATTTATTTTTTTTTATTGTTAAATCATAGCTGTGTACATTAGTGCAATCAAGGGGTACAATGTGCTGGTTTCATAAACAATCTGAAATATTCTCATCAAACTGTTAAACGTAGCCTTCATGGCATTTTCTTAGTTATTGTATGTAGACATTTGTATTCTGCATTTAGCAAGTTTCGCCTGTACCCATTCTAAGATGCACCGTAGGTGTGGCCCTACTCATTACCCTTCCTCCACCCTAGCCTCCCCCCTCCCTTCCCTTTCCTTGGGCCTTTCTCCATATTCTTGTGCTATAGTTGGGATATAGCCTTCATGTGAAAGCTATAAATTAGCTTCATAGTAGGGCTGAGTACATTGGATACTTTTTATTCCATTCCTGAGATACATTGCTAAGAAGAATATGTTCCAGCTCCATCCATGTAAACATGAAAGAGGTAAAGCCTCCATATTTCTTTAAGGCTGCATAATATTCCATGGTATACGTGTACCACAATTTGCTAGTTCATTCGTGGATCGATGGACACTTGGGCTTCTTCCATGACTTAGCAATTATGAATTGGGCTGCAATAACAATTCTGATACAGATGTCTTTGTTATATTGTGATTTTTGGTCTTCTGGGTATATACCTAGTAAAGGAATTATAGGATTGAATG
>CAUYPK010149185.1:0-15960 GCA_963574355.1 Loris lydekkerianus | reverse complement strand
GGGCTTCTGCGATTCTTCTGCCTCAGCCTCCCGAGCAGCTGGGACTACAGGCGCACGCCATAACGCCCGGCTATTTTTTGGTTGCAGTTCGGCCGGGGTTGGGTTTGAACCCGCCACCCTCGGTGTATGGGGCGGGTGCCCTACTCACTGAGCCACAGGCACCACCCAATTTATTATTTTTATAATATTTTTTACAATTTAAAATAGAAATATATATATTTATCTAAGAAAGATGATAAATATATATATTCCTATTTTCTTATATCAAAAAATGAATGTTTTCAAAGTTACTGATTACAAAGGGAAAAAACAGGGCTGAGGAGACAGAAGTAGAAACTAAACTCCAAATATATCTTGTTTTCCTGAATGTGACTTAGAAATCAATATAAATTAAGTCATGACATATTTTTGTATGTAAAGATATATTTTCCTTGTTATGTCTATTGAAAAGACCTAGAAAAGATGAATTGCCTTGTAGCAATGAATGCCCCTAAGTCCAAGCTTGTAGACTTGGCGATAACTTCAGGTCTCAGGTAGGAAACAAAAAAGATAAACCAAAAACATCTTATCATATTAAAAAGTATACTTTCAAGCAATTCAGTTAGCAAAGAAAAAAAAAGAGAAATTAGAAATGGCTTCAACTGAATAAAAAGGAAAACTGTCCACATCAGGATTTGTGAGATGCCACTAAAGCAGAACTTAAAGGAAATTTATGATATCAGTGCCCAAAAAGATCTTAAAATAACCATCTCAACTTCCACTGTATAAAACTTAAAATAAACAACAGTAAATTAAATGCAAAACAAACAGAAGAAAGCTAATAATTGAGATCAAAATGGAAGTCAATGAAATAGAACAGAAACTATAAAAAAATCAAACAAAAAATTGGTTCTTCAGAATATTGATAACATCAATATAGACTTAAGAATAAGATAAAATACACTAATATTATAACTATATATATAATTATATATTATAAACACAATTTATTATAAACTAACATATAATATGCTATATAATACACTAATAATGGATTTACTAATATCAAGAATTCAGGAGGTAGCATCACTACAGATTCTACAGATGTCATAAGGATAATAAGGGAAGATTATGAAGAACTGTGAGGCTATAAATTCACAACTCAGATGACATGAAAAACATCCTTGAACTATATATAATCAATCACAGCTTACTCCAATAGTCCTATTAAAGAAGCTGAATATATAGTTAAAGCCTCCTCACAAAACAAATCAAAATTCAGAGTCCAAACAGCTTCACAGGTAAATTCTACCAAACATTTATGAAAAAAAGTACTAATTCTACATAAACTCTTCCAGAAAAGTAAAAAAGAGAGATTATTTCCCAACTAATTTATAGAAGCTAGCACTACCCTGATATCAGAACAAAAGACATTACAGGAAAAGAAAACTATAAACAACATTGCTCATGTATATATAGACACAAAAATTCTAAAAACACCCTTCATTAAACTGAATTGAATATATGAAGAGAATGACAAAATGATCAAGTGAAGTTTATTCAAAGAATGCAGTCGTTTTAACATTTTTTAAAATCAGTAACTCACATAGTACAAATTAAAAAACTCATGATCACCTCAATAGATAGTGATAATAAAAAATCAGCTGACAAAATTCAATACTTAGTCATGATAAAAAGTCAAGCCTATTCCTAGAGTTTTGGACAATGTGTTCTGAAGTTTTTAAATGCACGATCTAAAGTATGCGATAAGAAGAACACCAAGGAATAGTGTTTGGTACAGATTTTTTTCCAAAATAACACATCAGTATAGTTTAATCTTGAAAGTCTTAAAGATTTTAAAAGATTCATTGAAAGTTCAAAATTTTATTTAAAAGTTCCACCACCCTTACCCAACCGTTACTCCAAACCACCCAATTCTCTAAGTATCTAACCTTGATTCATAGCTTGGCATGTATGAACCTCCTACAGCCCCTTCATTTTAAGTGGCTGAGCAAACCAGGTCAACCCTGCAGTGCTCAAGTTCTCATTTCCCTGAGTCATTCTAGGCATACTTAGACCTCAGCCTAGGGAGACCTCAAGAGTTTTTAGGGTCTACCAAGAATAAATGCAAAATTTTCCAAGCTAATCTTGTTTCATGGCAAATGTAGAAATGCTAAATGAATTTAATAGTAGACTCTAGCTGGCTGAATCTTTCATCTTTCTTGTTTGCCCTCTGCTATGGTCCTTAAAGAGTCTCTCTATAAGGATAATGTGTACTTTACCTCTGCTGTTACTACTGCTACTACCGTTAACAATAACAAATAGCCTACATTTATGAGCCACTAATTTTGTACCAGAATGTACTTTAAGAATTTTACATAAGTAAGACCCATTTATTTCTTTGTAAAATCCTATGAAGTAGGTATTGTTATTATTCCTGGTTTAAAAACTTACCAAAGATCACACAACTAGTAAGAAGTACTGGGATTCAGACATGACAATGTGCTTGCAGAGGCCGTGCTCTGAGACACAGTATTATACTCCTTTGGTTTGTGTAATGCAAACTATTCCATCAAGACCTGAGACTTGGGTTCTAGTTTTATCTCTGACACTAATCAATTGTGTGACCTACAGAAGTTTTTCAGTTCATTTCTGCTATAGAACGAGCCAGGATCAATGATCCACTTGTAGTTATACAATGCCGCAATAATCAAGTAGGTGCATTTTATTAACAAGCTTGATATTACTAGATGAGCTGGGAGGACTGATGCTTAAAACTGAAATACATATAAGGGAAGGGAAGAAGGCAACTACTTGCAACTAAGTTAATCTCCTAAACAATTTAACTTATTTCTTCATTTTATATTCTATGATGCAAGCATTATGATCTATATATTACAGAGGAAAACAGACTCAGAGATCAGGTAATTTATCCAAGATCACATAGATAGCCAGGACTGAGCACCAGTATGTGAATGTAACCAAAGCCTACGTACTTTCTGCGCCACGGTGCTTCCCTGGTGTCGCCATTCTCTCCTCTGAGCAGCAGTAAGCAGAGATTTAAAAGATAATATCAAAGCCTTGCAAGCAGCACACACACAATCAGTTTGGAGCTAAAGAAGGAGACAGGTGAATAAAAACTTAAAAGTAGTAAAAGATTGTTACTTAAAAGTGGATACATTTTCATGCAATATCTACAAGGTGTGCTCCATACCAACCATATCAAAATGGTTATTGTGATGAAAATGTATCAAATGGTCTGTGAAGCTAGTGTATGATGCCCCATGACCATATCAATGTACGCAGCTATGATTTAATTAAAAAAAAAAAAAGAAAAAGCAACAAGGAAAAAAAGAAATGACGAATTTCTGGAGGTAAAGTCTGTATGACTTGAATTCATTCCTAAGCAAACACTGGAGAAATACCATAAAAATGCTAAAAAAAAAAAAAAAAAAAATGGAATTTTACAGGCCACATACATGAGCTCTTGTGGTATTTTACGGTAAGAAATTACTTCCTAACAATAACTCAGAATCATTTTATTAAAAGCAATCTCCATTTTTCCCTATTGAGAATTTCACAAATACTCATGAAGAAGGAAAAGTCTCGTACATACTCACTACTGAAAGGAGGTCAGAAAAGCCATAAACTGTGGGGCTCAATTATCAAGTTCCTCTTTTGGTTTGGAAATGGAGCCACTCCTTTATTCACTAATTCATCTAACTAATTTAATACCATATGTACAAGGTATTATTCTATTAATAAATGTATGATTGAGTACTATAATTAAAAGATATACAGAGGGAAGTGTCTGTGGCTCAGTGAGAGGGCGCCGGCCCCATATACCAAGGGTGGTGGGTTCAAACCCGGCCCCGGCCAAACTGTAATAAAAAATAGCCGGGCATTGTGGCAGGTGCCTATAGTCCCAGCTACTCAGGAGGCTGAGGCAAGAGAATCACCTAAGCCCAGGAGTTGGAGGTTGCTGTGAGCTGTGACGCTATGGCACTCTACCAAGGGCAACAAACTAAGACTGTTTCTTAAAAAAAAAAAAAAAAAAAATATATATATATATATATATATATACACACACACACATACATACAGAGTGCTTATCACACTGTGCCCCATAAGCAGATACTAATACTATGGGTCAATTAAAGAAAAAGGCATTATTACGACTCCCATTCACTTATAAGGAAACTGAGGCTTGGAGTAACTGGGTGCTATGGCCTTAATATACTTCCCCCAAATTCATATGTTCTTGAACCTGTGAGCTCAGGTGATCCGCCTGCCTTGGCCTCCCAGAGTGCTAGGATTACAGGCATGAACCACCACGTCTGGCCCCAAATTCCTATGTTGAAACTTAGTTACCTACATGGTAATATTAAGAGGGGAGGCCTTTAGGAGATTAAGTCATGAGAGCAGAACCCTCATCAGTGGGATTAATGCTTGTATGAAAGAGGTGCAAGGAAGATGTTTGCCCTTTACATATGAGGATAGAGTAGGAGGTGCCATATTGGAATTGGAGAGAAGCCTCCAGCAGACACCAACCTGTCAGTGCCTTAATCTTGGACTTCCCATCCTCCAAAGCTATAAGCAATAAACTTCTATTATTCATATATAAAAACAAGACACACAGGGTGCTGCAGGAGCATGTATGTTATTTATGAAGAGTTAGCATGGGGTGGCACCTGTGGCTCAAAGGAGTAGGGTGCCATCCCCATATATCAGAGGTGGCAAGTTCCAAACCAGCCCTAGCCATAAAAAAAGAAAAAAAAAAAAAAAAAAAAGAAGAGTTAGCAGAGCTCCTGAAAGAAGTAACACTTGAGTCAAGGCCAGAGGGTACAGTATGTCTAGAAAATCGCAAACATTAGAATTCAGAGTATACACAAAGAAGTCTTCTATATTACATAGCCATAGAACTATAAGGGATTTAACAAGTGATACATTTCAACACCCTCATTTTACTTTTAAGAAAACTAATCCCTTCAGTATATGTGCTTAGAGCAGTGGTTCTCGACCTTCCTAATGCCACGACCCTTTAATACAGTTCCTCGTGTTGTGGTGACCCCCAAACAATGAAAATAATTTTATGGTTGGGGGTCACCACTACATGAGGAACTATATTAAAGGGTCACGGCATTAAGAAAGTTGAGAACCAATGGCTTAGAGTCTTAACACGAGGATAACTATGACTAAGGTGAGGCTGCCCTTAAACACACACTGGAACACTATTGTGTCCAAGAGTAAAAGCAGCTAAGTGCACCCATGTTGTAAACACTCACCTTAGACAACCTCTAACCTTCTTAGGGTGAAATACTCTGTCATCTACTATACCAGACAGTATAGTAATTACTTAAAACCACCTCCAGCTGATCTGAATGGTGTCCACATTAAAACAAAATGTTAAAACCTATAAACTGCCTCTGCTTATGTATCCCAGGGGTTTGTAAAAGAGCACTGGAGATAAAACTGTGTGTAACACAGTTAATTCTTCAGTTAACCTAAGTCCTTCTGCCTCTTCCCAACTCTTGTAAAAAAAAAAAAAAAAAAAATCGAGAAGCAGCAGTTGTTAAATGAAAAATTTCTTTTAAATCCCCTGCAGATTTTGAGAAATGCTTTATCATCATCTACAAGTTATTAGTTACTAAGTGACAAGTTAACTAAGGGACAACAGTAAAATTAGTCTACCACCAAGCCAAAATCAAATACGGCTTTAATTAAAAAAATATGTAAAATATTATATATTTAGATATAATAAATTCTATATTCTATTTATAGAATTTATTCTTTCATAATAAATAAATTCTATATTCTATAATTCTATAATTGTGTTTTATAAATAAATAGAACACTTCATTTCTTTGCTGTCTGCCCCACACTGCCTACAGTCTTTTACAGGTTAGTTCCCATGTTACATCTAAAGAGAGAGTAATGCTCTTTTGAAGGGATGCTAGAGTTTTTGGTATAAAGTTCTACTTGATAGGTATCTATTATCCCGGACTTTAGAAATTTTTATATCCTTTATACCCTGGATAGAAAAGCAAAATTTTAATGGTAAAAAGTTATGTTCCTTTTAGTAACTATGGGGAAAAAGCACCCCTTAATAAAAATATTAAGTTTTATACTGTAAGATTTCTTTAAATTCAAACTTTAGGATGTTTTAAAAATAGAAAGTTCTTTAATAGTTTATAAAAATCTTATTTGTGGGGCAGCGCCTGTGGCTCAAAGGAGTAGGGCGCCGGCCCTATATACCGGATGTGGCGGGTTCAAACCCAGCCCCAGCCAAAAAAACTGCAAAAAAAAAAAAAAAAAAAAAAAATCCTATTTGTGTAATTTTTCAAGAACATATATTCTATAAAGGTAGATAAAATTCACACATTTTCTTGAATGTTTGTTATAACAGGATTTTAGCTCCAATTTAAAAAAATCACAAGAGACTTGAAAATTAAATACATATGAAAGTGAGAATTTAAACAAGAGGAAAAGAAAATAAAGATTCTAATCACAACTAAATAGACAAGAATACACACATAATTAAGGGGGGTTACTGGGGCCAGAATAGGGACTTTACTTTTTGTTGTACACAGGTTGATGTTTGTTTTATATGAAATATGTACTACTTTTATGAATTTTAAATATTTCCTTAGAATGTTATTTTAGTATTCCTTTTTTATAAGCAAATAACTATAAGGAGATTCTTCTGTATCTTGCCACAGTGGTTCTCTTATCAAGAGTTCATTGAAATCCTATAGGTAACAATTATGGTATTATATACTTAAAAATCTATAGAGATGATAGATCTCATATTAAATGTTCCTAATGTAACAAAAAAAAAAAAAAAAAAAAAAAGAGTGCTTAAGATTCAGCTAGAGTCTTTTGAGAAATATGGAGTTGGCTAGGTCCTACTGTAGAATACTGAATTAGAAAAGTTAAGCCACCAGACTAGAGAACCTGTAAGGTTCTTTCTAATCCTCAGATTATATTATTTACAAATACTTTAGACAGCTTCAGAGTCTAACCAATAGCTACAGAGAATAAAAGCATCATGTCTATAAAACAGGATCAGGTTCTATTCTCTGGCACTATGCATTCGTATTACTGTGGGGAGGAGTATATGTATATGATATGATATATCTTATCATTATACTAGTTCTGTAACCTAAAATAACTGTAAGGAGCATTTCTCAGTAAGTCACTTAAGTGTTAGCATTTTTCCCTTGCCTAGCACTTCAGCTACGTCAGAGGTTCTTGATCTTATTAGACCCAGTGACCCTTTGTTATATAAAAATCTATACATACCCATTAAATCATTGAGAAAAACTTCCATGTGTGCAAAATTCCTAAGTGCCCCCTACAGGTCTGTAGCACTCTATTGTGAACTGCAGTCCACACAAACTTTCAGTGTCTATATGCACGCTACTACAGATTCTTGCCCTGAGTTAGGAAGACAATTACTGGTCCTTGATCTCAGGCTAGATCTTCTTTTATATGAGGACTATTTTTAACTGAAAACCTTGGCACACTTCAAATTCAGAAGCTTCTAATAAAAAATTTTACCTAAAACAATCTATTAAAAAAAAGAACAAAGTTATTTTTACATCTATAGAAATGAATTAAAGTTGTACTGATAATTCTGCTTCCTCTCTCTACCTCCCTTAAAAAGTTCTTTCCCCCTGTGTTTTCTAGGTAATCAGGGTTAAACTGTGAAGATATAAACTTTTTCTTTTATCCACACTGATGCAAAAATACGCTAGTGCAAGCAATCCAAAAGCCATTGATATAGAACATTGAAATGTATCATTATATTGTTATTTGGCAGAACATCTTCCTAATTAAATTTTCATTAGGCCTCTTTATTAAAAGGAGTTTATACTTCCTAATCAGCCCAATGACCCAAGCATATGTCCTCTAAGGACAGGCTGGAATGGGTACTGAGTCCAAGAGAACTCAGTACTGAGAAGAAAGTGACCTAAGTACTTTGTAAATTTCACTAAATGAGGTTTGGATATAGAATTTATTTTGGCACTAAAAGTCTTCCATACTTTTGTATAGATTTTGTGTAAAATTAACACATGATTCATAGGAGTATCATAGTAATAGGTATATCTTCACTTTAAAGATGAGGATTTTAATTTACATAAAAGAATTCACAGCTTAGAAGATAGTTATCACAGAATTCCTTTGAACATAAAAACCATGAGTTAAAATGCCATTTTAGAAATATGCATTTAATTTCTACACATTATGAAAAACTTTTAAAATGTTCATTGAAATTAGCCAAAATAGGTAAAATGGCCATTTTTTCTTTTTCTTTTTTTTTTTTTTTTGTAGTTTTTGGCCGGGGCTGGGTTTGAACCCGCCACCTCCAGTATATGGGGCTGGCCTTCTACTCCTTTGAGCCACAAGTACCACCCAAATCGCCATTTTTTCTTTTCTTTTCTTTCTTTCTTTCTTTTTTTTTTTTTTTTTGCGACAGAGTCTCACTTTGTCGCCCTTGGTAGAGTGTTGTGGCATCACAGCTCACAGCAACCTCCAGCTCTTGGGCTTAGGTGGATTCTCTTGCCTCAGCCTCCTGAGTAGATGGGACTACAGGCACCTGCCACAACACCCAGCTATTTTTTTGTTGTTGTTGTTGCAGTTTGGCTGGGGCCGGGTTCAAACTTGCCTCCCTCGGTATATGGGGCTGGTGCCCTACTCACTGAGCCCCAAATGGCCATTTTAATAGATATTTAGCCTGTTTTTACACTTTGATTTTCATTAATTTAACCAATAATGCCTTAAAGAAATCAATATTCCATTTTTTGTAATCTCACCTTTTATAATCTGGTTACCTTAATTTTTTTCAGTATTCTTATTTCTAATTGTTTCTACAAATAAACTTTGAAGAAATGTGGAACATCACTTTGAATCAGTTTTAAACCAACCAAGCATACACACCAGCTCTAAAAGGCTTTATGATTTCCACAAAAAAAAATAGGTTAGAAGTCATATTTTCTATTATTGAACAGAGAATACAGATACTAACAGAAAACGAACAAACAACACCCACACACACAAAAAATACATGATCTGAAAAGTTCATCTGATATGAAGTTCCAAGCACACACCAGGTGTGCAGCACAAAGCCTTGGACTCACCTGCTAGCACCAGGCTGCTTTTGCAGGGCTTTATCCAGGAGAAGAGACGGAGCACTCCTCCTCCTTTCTACTAATGCTTTCATTTTCTGTTGGAGAAAATAAATAAATAAATAAGTAAATAAATAAACAAACAAAGACTACATGGTTTGTGAGGTAAATATTGATTCCCAAAACGAAGTTTGGTATTGCCTATCTTTGCCTATCAAGAATCCTACAATTTCATTACGCAGATAAAACTATTCCACATAAAAAATAGAAAAGTAAAAAAAAAAAAAAAAAAAAAAAAAAAGGACAGCAAGTACAAAACGGTAGTAGAGGTAGTGTGTGTTTTTTTTAACAGTTAGATCATAAAGAGGTTTTAAATACTGATCAGAGGATTTGGGAAAAAACATTGTCGTAACCATTATTATTGCTGGTTATGTATCCAGCCCTATGCTAAAAGCTAGATATGGATTCTGTTATTTATACCCCAAAGTGTCATCAGAGTCGACACTACTCTATTTCATAGACAGGATAGGTCCCAAACTGGTCTTCAAGGAAAAACAAGCAAAGCAGAGAAAAACAACAACAACAATTTAAACAAAAGCACAGAGACCCGTTCTTTCATAAACATTTAATCAACCTTTAAATTTTGTTTTTGAGAATTTGAGAATCCATCCTCCTAAATAGTATTTTTTCCCCTGTAACTTATAAAGAACTTTTTTCTTTTCTTTTTCTAAGTGGTATATAATTCATATCAGGTACCCTGTTTCCAATGATCTAAAATTTGTTGTAAACGGGTATTTTTTCAATTTAAATTATCCAGATAATTACTCTCTAAATTTAGTCTTATAAATTTAACACCTCTAAAAATAGCCACTAGAGATAAATGAGTAAAATTAAGACACGAATGGAGTTTAGGCTATATCACCAAAGCCATTCTTCCTGCGATACTCTTTTACCCTATCCTGGCCAGAGATTTCACTACTGTCTAGAAGCCTAGGTCAGCCTTACATGGAAACTGGATATTACTCCAGGAGGGACCATATAAAACTAGTTGGCTCAGTGTCAGTATAAAGGAACTGATTCTTTGCTAGTAAAAGAAATCCTAGATATAAGATTAGAGGAAGAATCATATGCTGGTAAAGGGATGCTGGACTTCTTTGGCACAATTCTTATCTTGCAAATTCACCTAGGAATCTCTCTCAAATTACTGTTGTCACAACTGCCCTGGCCTTAGTGTTGAAGTTCCCTTCATTAATCTTTTTGCTCACATGTGGAAATTATATGCTCAAATGTCCTTGGTACAACTGCAACAGCAATTAAAAGAATTAGACAAAACATTAATAAAGGATAGGAAATGAATAGGTTAAAAATACTGAATATATCAAACATCTCATTCAGGAGTTATTAACCATGAATCAGTTTCAGAGCAGGCTGCTTGTATAAAAATTTTTTGTATGTGTATCTGTTGCCTTTCTTCCACAGAAACAGTCTATAGTTGCCATTGGTAGGGTAGAGAACCTGCAGCCGCAAGGATCTGTTCTGCAAAATTTGAATTTAGTCAAAAGGCTGCACTCAAGGATCAAGAAGGCCACTGTGTCCTCAAGGCTGCTGGCTCCCTACCCCATCCCATTGTTTCCATTACCTGAACCTAGAAAGAAACACAACCCTCAGGCATCTAACATCTTAGGCTAGTGTGACTGCACAGGTTACACGGAGAAAGGAAATCTGGGAGGCAAGAATTTGTACTATAAGGTACAGCAATACCTTCCTACATGAAGAGGGGGAGAAATCAATCCTGGGGGACTTGGTTTATTTTACAAGGAAAGGTGACAGTTTGTTTATATACGTTAAGCTATGTTCCAGGTATTCTACAGGACTATTTTATCAGTCCTGGGCTTGATTCCTACTATCTATCATTCCCTTTGTTTAGGACCTATTTATTACTTTGACATTTGAAATATTACCAGTCCTGCAGGATTTACCTGAACTTTTTATCCATTGGCTGCTTTGACCTTGAAGATTTGCCTAACTTACTCAGTGAAGGCCATTCCTGGACCATCTGAGCAACCTTACGGCTACTTCCCCTAACTTTCTAATATCACTGTTGGAAGATACAAGATTCTAAACTAGTTCTTCCTTAGTACATGATTTCTAATTCTCAGCTCTTTGACTTTCAGGCTTATGAAGAATTTGGAAAACATTCAAAAGACAGCCATAAAATGCTTTAAAATGTGGAGAAAAGAAAGAGCCTATGAAAAAGCTAAAATGATCTGAGATTCTTCATTTGGAAATAGTAATAATATCTAAATTAATGCAGAACTATATAATATGGAGAAAAGTAAGCACCTTTCAAGGAAGATGAGGCAAAAAGAAATGGGACTAAACTTCAGAAAATCCACACTGACTGTGGGTTTACAAATTTACAAAAGTTGTGAAAAACTTGGCATACAATTTCAGAGGTTCAGAAACCCCCATAAAATAGATTTCTTAGAGATTTATAGACCCCAAATTAGGAAACCTTTTGATATAATAATACCGTTCCGGGTTGGTACCTGTAGCACAGTGGTTACGGCACCAGCCACATACACTGAGGCTGGTGGGTTTGGGTCTGAACCTGGCCTGGGCCAGCAAAATAACAATGACAACTGCAACAAAAAAATAGGCAGGCATTGTGACAGGCACCTGTAGTTCCAGCTACTTGGGAGGTTGAGGCAAGAGAATCTCTTAAGCTCAAGAGTTTGAGGTTGCTGTGAGCTGTGATGCCCTGGCACTCTACTGAGGGCGACATAGTTAAGTCTCAAAAAAAAAGAATACCTTTCTGAGAGTGATAGCTGTTAAATGTGAGAATGAACGGGTGATGAGTTTTCTTCTAAACTGATGTGTTTAAAGCAGGAGCTTTTCATGAAAATATCACATAGAAGACCTTTTGTATACACAATGATTAGACTTTTTTTCTGAGTCATACAATTGTCAAATGTATGATGGGTCAAATGCCGAGCCTATGTACTTTATCCATTTGGATTCATACTGAAGAGAACGTAATCATTCTATAGGATGAGTCCTGTTTTAGGTCCTACTGTCTGTTCTCTAACTTACTCTACTAATAAGATACACAATCCAAGGAAATTCAGTAACTTTTCTAGTCTTCCATTTCCTTACCTAGAAAATGGAAATGCTTACACTATTAGCCTCTTATGTTCCTTTTATTTCTCATGTTTTCACAGTAAGTGTCTATCAAAGATTCACCCCTAATATGCAGGAAAATAAACATTATATATATCATGCATTTAGGATTTACTTCTCTTGTACATAATAAAATGTCTTAAGAACAGCCAATATAACTAGGGGCTTAATAATAGACTTAGGTATTAATTCATTAAAATTACACATATTTCTTTCTTTTGTTTAATGTACCTAAACAAAGGGCCTATAGTAATTTGAAAACAAATTTACTCATCTATTAAAAAAATATGTTCTCAGGAAATAGAGACTTGTACTTTCTTTTTGTGTATAACAAATACACAAAATACAGTACATTGAAAAAGAACAAGACTATTGATTCCTTTACAAATGTGTAACAGTACAAATTTGTCAGGATAGGCTATGGTTACAGCACCCCAAAATTTCACAGTTGTCAGGGATAACTGTGATTCTTTGCTTCACAGGGAAGGGAGACTTCAAACAGTGCATAGTATATTTTCTTTGTCAGCTTAAAAGTCACAATCCACTGTGTAATTTTTCAGAAATTTCAAGTGCAGGACGTCCCTTATCTAGATGACCTTGTAATGAGTGAATACTATCTAGTAATTTGCTATGGAACTAGATGGTAAGAGTTGTACCTATAAACTGCAAACTCCAACTTTTCATCAATCTTGAGATATATATCACTTTGAGCTACACAGTAAACATCTCTCTGAAGATAAAGTAAAAGTTAATCATTTATAAACAAATAGTGTTGGGATAACTGTATAACCACATGTAAAAGGATACGGTTGGAATCCTACATCACATGTGTCATGTACAGAAGTTAACTCAAAATGGATCAAGGATCTAAAAGTAAGAGCTTAAAATATTATAAAAATCTTAAAACACAGGCAAAAATTCCCTCTCCCTGCACCCACCTTCTCCCACCCCCAACCTATCAGCTATCACTCTGTCACTTTGGATAAGGCAATGGTTTCTTAGCTATGACATAAAAAATACAAGCAATAAAAGAAAAAAATCACGACAAATTGGACATATTTGAGATTTAAAACTTCTATGTTTCAAAGATAGCATTAAGAAAGCAAAAAGACAACTCTTGGTATGGAATAAAACTTTTGCAAATCATGTATCTGATAAGTTATTTGTATCTAGAATAAAGAAATATCGCAATTCAATAGTGACAAGTCAACCCAATTAAAAAAATGACAAAGACTATGAACATATAGTTCTTATAAGAAGATACACAAATGACCAGTAAACACATGAAAAATGCTCAACATCATTAGCCATCAGCAAATTGAAAATCAAAGCCATAACGGGATACATGGATTAGAGTGACTACAAGAAAAGATAGATAACAAGTGTTAGTAAGATGTGGAAAATCTGGGTTGTCATACTGGTGGGAATGTACAATGGTACATTCTCTTTGAAAACAGTCTAGCGGTTCCCCAAATGGTTAAACATCAAGTTACCACATGATCCTGCAATTCCACTAGGTACATATCCAAGAGAAATGAAAACATGTCAACATGTCCATACAAAGACTTGCATGTGAATGTCTAGAGCAGTGTTATTCATTATACTGAAAAAGTGGCAACAAAATCAATGTCTATCAACTGATGAATGGATAAACAAAATGTCATGTATTATTTGGCAATAAAAAGAAATGAAGTATTGATACATGCTACAATATGGATGAACGTTAAAAGTGTTAGGCTAATTGAAAGAAAACATTACAAAAGACCATGAATTATGTAATTCCATTTGTATATTGTCCAGAGTAGGAAAGGTATAGAGACTTAAAGTAGATTAATGCTTGCCTCAGGTAAGGAGGTATTAGGGGTGATGGCTAAGGGGTACACTATTCTTTTTTGAGGTTATGATTATACACATGTATTCTAAAAGTGATTTTGTCCTTTTATTATAAGGACATTTACACTAGACTGTTTATCACAGCTCAATTTACAATCACCAAAATGTGGAAATGGCCTAAATGCCCACTAACCCAGGAATGGATTAACAAGCTGTGGTATATGTATACTACGAAATACTATTCAGCCATTAAAAATGATGGAGACTTTACATCTTTTGTATCAAACTGGATGAAAGTAGAACACATTATTCTTAGTAAAGCATCACAATAATGGAGAAGCAAGAATCCTATGTACTCAATTCTCATATTAGGATAATTTATGACCTAGTACATGGTGGGGGTGGGGTGGGAGAAGGTGGGTGCAAGGAGAGAGAAAGGGGTCACAGGGTGTGACATACTTCTTGGGGAAAGGACAGAGGGATGTTATCTAAAAAAAACGCAATCTGAGTAACCTGGTTCTTGGTGCCCTCAATGAATCCCCAACAATAAAAAAAAAGGGGGAAAAAAAAGTAATTTTGTTGATGTATGTGCAATTCTGGGACCACACTAACCGCCACTGAATTATATACTTTAAGTGGTATGGTATGTGAATTATATTTGTCAAATATTATATTTGTCAAAAACCAAAAGCACCAACTATTGAACTGTCAAACCACTGGCCCTATCCAGTAGCAAACTGGTACATAACCAGCAACTAAAATTTTCTTCTTTCTTATAAGAAAAACATTCCTAAATATGAAAGTAGAAATTATTTATTTGCTCTTTGTCCAATACATTTTTTTTTTTTTTTTGAGACAGAGTCTCACTATGTCACCTTTGGTAAAGTTCTGTGGCCTCACAACTCACAGCAACCTCAAACTCTTGGGCTTAAGCAATTCTCTTGCCTCAGCCTCCCAAGTAGCTGGGACTACAGGCGCCCACCACAATGCCCGGCTATTTTTTTTGTTGCAGTTGTCATTGTTTAGCTGGCCTGGGCCAGGTTCAAACCTGCCATCCTTGGTGCATGTGGCCGGTGCCATAATCACTGTGCTATGGGCATTGAGCCTTGTCCAATAAATTTTTGTACAAAAAAATTCACCGGAATCTGTCCAACTGCCGGTTGTGATGTGCCACCTACTTTACTTGTCCAATGCTCCATATAGGGTTTTCATATAGGAAATTCTCAATAGTGGTCTTGTAAGTGGATGAATTAACATCACCTACCTCAGAGATATTGCACTCCCAATACAAGAGTGTGTATGTGGGAAAATGAATGTATACATACGTAACTGGAGGAAAAAAAAGTTCTGTTGTTTTATTTTCGACAATGTAGAAAACACTGTGTGTAGACTCTCACTGGAATTTTAACTTCATGGCAATCAAGAGATACAGTACCATTTTTGAAATCTCTCACTCACTCTGAACCTGGGTATTTTTATTCTCAGTTCTCACAGAGATTAAAGGGAAATTAAGCATATCAAAAGAAAAGAATAGGATGAAAGGTTTAAATCAGAGCTGATCCATAAGTTCTTACACAATTTTGTTTTATTAGATCATTTCAAAAGTTTTGTCCGTTTTTATGAGTCTACTTTAAACTGTAATATCTCAGTGAATATTTATTCAATTTAATCGAAATGAGCGCCATTTGAATCAGTGCACTTTACCAACATAACACAAGTTGATTAATTCCGTTGGCATAAAAATTGGGTGCTCAGGATCCGATGAAGTCAACGAAGGCCGTTTTTGCTAGGTCCTGATTGGCAAAGGTTCTACAGGTGAGAAAGTTATCGAAGTGCTTGA
>CAUYPK010149184.1:0-31260 GCA_963574355.1 Loris lydekkerianus | reverse complement strand
TATTCCTAGGTATTTCATTTTCTTTGAAGCTATTGTGAAGGGAGTTGTGTCCTTAATTAGCCTCTCATCTTGGCTGTTATTGTTGTATACAAAGGCTACTGACTTGTGGACATTGATTTTATATCCTGAGTCATTACTGTATTTTTTGATGACTTCCAGGAGTCTTGTGGTTGAGTCTGTGGTTCTCTAAGTATCAGTTTGACCTCTTCTACTCCCATTTGGATGCCCTTTCAATTTCAGTTTCCTTCTCTTGCCTTGGCTCAGGGTGTTAGTCTTCAGGGATGCTTAAACGCGAAAGCCTGGTGTTTAGCAGGTTTCTCTATCCCTCCCACCCACACCCTAGGTGAGTTCAGGAGGGACCCTGAACCCATCAGCTCAGGGACTCTGTGAATACAGTTTATATAAAAACTTAGTTAGATGGCAAATCCCATTATTGATTCAAAAAACAAATAAACATTTATTGAGTGCCTACTTTGTACCAAGTATTGCCCTAGGTTACATGCTCACATGATGTCACCAGGCGGGGGGAAAGGCATTTCCATGCTGTTAACTATTATGTGCCAAGCACCGTGCTAGGACACTCAGGTTCAATGTCTACCTGATTCTTTTCATCAACCTGTATGGTATGTTTCATGGACAAATGTAGGCTTAGGTGTTTAGGTTACTATGAAAATGCAAAAACACTGGCCCATGTGCCACCTGAACAGCCTCTCATGTATCAACTGTACTATACACAGCCCCCTGGGGTGGTGCCCTCGATTGATGGTTCCCTTCCTTTTTACCCCTCTTCTTCCCTTCCACCCCTAAAGCAAACCTCAGTCCTCGACTCAAGTGCCCTCAAGACCCGGGTGCAACTCAGCAAGAGAAGCCGCCGCCGGGCTCCCATCTCCCACTCCCTCCGGCGCAGCCGCGTGAGTGAGTCGGAGAGCAGGTCTCCTTTAGAGGAAGAGACTGACAACAAATGGATGTTCAAGGACTCAACCGGTATGCCCAGTCCTTCTCTCCTCCCAGACACCACACTGAACAGCAGGAAGGATGTAGGTTAAGCCCTGGGAAGAACTTCACAATTTAGAAGGCTTTAGAACATAAGAACACAATTACACAGGAAACTGATTTCTTGGTCTGCAGAACTTATGAGAAACTAGGTAAAAAAATGTTCTGAGGGATGATATATTAGTTGAGGCTGTTTGAGTTACAAACGACAGAGACATAATTTAATTGGGTTTCATTATTCTGTTTTTATCCTTGTTGAATTCACCTTAATACTTTCTTTAGGTTTGCTTGCTGGTATTTTTGTGGATTCTCGAGTTGAAACATCATTTATTATCATTCTTTTTTGTTTTCTAGTAAATTATTTATGGCTACGTATTTTCCTCTAAGGATTGCCTTGGCTGCATTTCATGTCAAAACTTGAGCTGAATCTTGAAGAACACATAAGAATTAGCTAGGGAAGAATATTCCAGGCAGAAGTATTAACAGGGTCAAAAGGGTAAGAAGTATGGCAAGAACATTGTGTGTATGTGGCAGGAGCTTCTTTAAACAGTTTAGTGTCACTCGAGCTGGGATTAGCAAGAATTATACTGAAAAGGTAGGCAAGGGACCAGGTCATGGAAGTCCTTGACGCTTTGCTAAGAAGTTAGATTTTGTCTATACATGGAGAGCCTTGAAAGATTTTTGTTTTTTGTTTTTTTCTAGTAAGTTTATTCTTAATATTTAAGAAACAAAATTTCTTCTTATGGTGGAAACTGTGGCAGCTTACCTCCCCACTAAGTCCCCCCAGGCCATTATGGGTGATTTTGTTCATTGGTGATTTAGTGGTGGCTACAGTAGAATGTCAAACCAGACTGAGCTGAGTGAGAGGCACTGCTTCTGACCAGGCACCTCAAATACTTGGAGAGTTCTCTGTCCCTCTCCCATTCTTTTTGTTATTAAAGGAAATGTTTAAGCACTTTGAGTGAGACTTTTCCCTGCATACATTCTTAGTTTTCTGAGCCAGGAATGAATGAATACCAAATGAGGGACTGTGGCTTCAGCTGGGACATGGCATCCAGGGGCTGGGGAAGGCTGAGGCCTGTACTTCCTGAGTGTGCCTCAGTTCCCTGCTTAGCCTGGGCTCTCCAGACCACCAGGCCCTGCTCTGGCCCTCCCCACCCCCTGACCTACCTCTTACCCCATTGTCCAGGTATCAGGAGGTTGAAATTCCTCATCCTTCACACCTGAAAGTCTCTTGCATGGGTGATCTATGCAGCCTCAAGCATGGGAATTATCCTGGGTGTTATCCTGGAAGGACGAGCTTGAGGGGGCAAGAAAGTGGTTTCTGAGTCCACCTTTGGCCCACTCTTCCCAAGACACACAGCGCTCTCCACACTCTTCTTTAAGAGCATAACCCAGCATGTTGTGGGCTGAACACATTCCTGGCCTCTTTCCTGCCTCTGCCAGAGATTTCCTTCTATCTCTCTGACTTGGACCAAGCCAGGGGCCCAGTAGGCGGGGCTGACTGTGCCTTCCCTCAAGAGAAAACTTTCCTACTCTGCCTGTGATCAGTATCACCTGGCAAGAGGCAGGGTTATGACAAAGGGAAGGCATAAAAGCAAAGCACCTGGGTTTGTCCTGGTCTGTAAGATGGGTTGGTAGTATCTTCTGTGCAGGGCTGTTGAGTTTTGCGTGGGATACTGTATGCAAAGTTGTCTGTCACGTGGGCTTCATTACATGGCAGCAGCCAGTGACTTCAGTGCCCTTTTCTTTACAACAGAAGAGAAATCGCCCAGGAAGGAGGAGTCAGATGAGGAGGAGAAGCCATCTAGGGCTGAGAGGACACCAGTCAGCCATCCTCACAGGACACCCGTGTTACCAGGAGTGGATCCAGCAGTGCTGAAGGTACCAAACCTCTCACCAAGAGCCACCTGGTGGCCACGGTCCTTGACCACAGCAGCAAAAAGAGCAGAGTTCTCCCTCCCTCCCCCCCTTCCCTCCCTCCTTCTCTCCTTCTCTTCTGTCTTCCTTTCTTCCTTCTTTCTTATTTTTGGAATAGTTTGCAACTCAAAGGAGATTGCAAGAATAGTACAGAGAGTTTCCATGTACCCTTCACTCAACTTTGTCCAGTGATGGTTCCTCACGTGAACATAGCACATTGTCAAAATCAGGAAATTGGTCTTGGTGCAATACTATTAACTTACTTGGATTTCACCAGTGGCCTTGTGTTGCTTATTCTCTACTCTCTGTCTTTCCTCAGCCTCTAAACATCCTGCTCTGTTTGGTCTTACTGCTAAGCCTCAGTTTACTTATCCATAAAGTGGGCTAATAATCCATTTTAGCAATCTGGTCCAGTGCTGGGTGTCTGGCAAACAGTGAACAAACGTAGCCTGCTGAGGCTTTTAAGGAATCCAGTCTGCTAGGGGAAGTAGGCACAGAAAATGATTGTTTCGATACCAAAGGACCAGGGAAGACATCACAGGGACCACGTTGCACTCTGTTGAATTAGGCCGGAATGCCCACTAGGTCATGGACTGCCTTCCTCCTCCCACCTCTGGCTCCAACAAGCATCTCTCGTAGTTCTTGGATCAAATGGTACTTACTTTAGGCGAGGGAAGGGGCGCTTTTGCCCCTCCTGTTCCGTCCCAGGCATTCACAAGTTTATTTTATGGCCTCAGGAACCCTGCAAAAAGTAGTTTTCTCCCATTTTATTGAAGAATAAGGGGGAAAAATCTGGGTTTGTTTAGTAGAATCCCTCAACTCTGCCTATTCTCTGTAGGCCGCAACAACCTCACAGAGGAGGATCATGAACTTGTTACTCCCTTAGTATTCTCACCACGACAAAAAGTCAATAAATAGTGGGTATGTGCTGGTCTCTATAATTGATTTCACAGGCCCTACAAATGTGAACAGCTTCCAGCCACTATACTACGCCAGAGGTCTTCTAACTTTTTTTTGTTTTAAGCATCAAAAGAAATTATCTTCACCTGTAATCCTAGCATTTTGGAAGGCTGAGGTGGGTGGATTGAGTTCAGGGGTACAAGACCAGCCTAATCAAGAGTGAGACTCCCCTAAAAACAGAAAAATAGCCAGGTGTTGTGGCAGGTGCCTATAGTACTTGGGAGGCTGAAGCAGGAAGATCGCTTGAGCCGAAGAGTTTGAAGTTGTTGTGAGCTATGACGCCTTGGCACTATACCCAGGGTGACAGAATGAGTCTCCATCTCCAAAAAGAAGAAAAAAGAAGAGAAATCTTAATAACACAGTCTAACTTAGGAGGCAGAGAAGAGGCCCCAGGGCTCTTGTGTGGACATTGTCTCTCCTAGAGCAAATCCTTGGATCCCTGTGTACAGCAGGAATCCACTACACTGCACAAAATAAGGCTCCTGGTGCTCATTCTAACGCAGCCCTCTTGAGCCTGGTAACAGCCAGCCATGTTCATTGTTCACTCGGGTTAAGTCTTGGCCATGGGCAGCCATAGGCAATCGTCAAGGAGGCTGCAGGGCTTGTTCTGGAAATTGCTGCAGAGCTGTGCATGGGGCAGCCACAGTATGAAACCCAATTCTTGAAAACTGCTATGACTTTGGGCAGACTGCTCAAAGCTTCAAGCTTCAGGCTTCCCCTTTGTAAAATGGAGAAAACCAAGATCTACCCTGAAAAGAATTTTTTACATGTGAAATGAGCCCACATTTATCATAGACTTTATGCCCCAGGGGGTCCAAATGAAGACTTCAAGGCTCAGGAGCCGTCAGCAGACAGTCGTGGTGGTTGCTGTTGCTGGGGGCCCGAGAGACAGATGCCACCACCGCTCTCACCCTAGGTCCCCTTGGGGACTTTCTGCACATCATCTTAAGTTACTCCATTCCCAGCATACCTTCCCAAGATGGGTGAAAACCCATGCTCCCTCTTTCCTGTGGGACTCTAATGAGCTATCAAATACTTCATTTTTTCTTTTTATTTATGTGGATATAGGAGTAGGAACTTAATGGAACTGAACCTTTGACTGTCTTTGTTTACAGGCTATTCCAAACATCACCCATAAATTCTCCATACATAGGGGAAATGGGAAATTGTAGCTAAATGTACCTTTATTTACAAAATATTCATTATGAGATTTTACAAAGGGATGGCAGACACACAGAGTATTTTGTAAAATTTTGTACTATTTTCCATTTGCCCTACGTATGGCGACTTTTATGGGCAATGTTTGGGATGCGTAGATTGTCAGGAGGATAACATTGTGTGTGCTTAGGCCACTACGAAAAGTGGCTTTTTAGTGACAGAGAACATGACTGTGAATTTGGGGTGATTATTTGATCTCGATGGTCCAGGGTAGCTGCCTGGAATACCAGCCTGACCTCTCATTTTTCTCAGCCCTTGAGTTTCCTGCCTGAGTTTATTCAGACTCAGGGGGCCCTATGCTTGCAGAGGGCTCACCAAGCCTGACAATGTCACTGGATGGGGCCCTTCCCCAGACAAAAGGCAATTGATAGACTCAGCTCTCTTCTCTCCACAGGCTCAGCTGCACAAGAGGCCAGAGGGGGACAGTCCTGGTGAGGCCACCAGCTGGGCCCCTCAGCCCAAGGCCCCCAAGTCCCCCTTCCAGCCTGGGGTGCTGAGCAGTCGCGTGCTGCCCTCCAGTGCGGAGAAGGACAAGAGGTGAGGGGGGGCTTGGGGAGAGAGGGCCCCTCCCCTCCCAAACTGAGGATGGACTTTTAAGAAATGTTTGTAACTTTTGGAGATGAATAAAAGGAGAGTTTCAACTATTTTTTTCCTCTATCAACAGGGATTTGTTGACATGAACTCTCAGCTCTCTGATATAATATCTACTATAAAAAATACAACAGAGGTGGGGAAATGAGGCTGGCATTGAGGTCGGCCGGCCTCCCTTCTCTCTCCACCCTGCCACCTCCTACGCAGAAAACCAGGGCTCTGCTGTTAGAAGACTACTGATCTAGTTTTTCCCTCTCCAGACAGATGGGGAAATTGAGGCTTCCTCCAACCTTTTTCCCTCCAGGGAAATGTATTTGTCTTGGGGTCTCAGGGAGAACTGAGAAAGTGGATCGAAGGACACAGCCAGGTTGAATGAGATAGATTGCACTCAGCTCAGCTGCTCTTTGTGGAGCAGCTGCCCTGTCCTGGTTAGGCCCACCTGGTACAGAGATGAGCACAGCCCAGCTCCTGCCCCACCGGCCTCTCAGACTGGGGTGTCTCAGCAGCTGGGGTGCAGGTTAAGAACATGGAGCCTAAGGTCACACAGCTGGGGTGTAATTCCAGCTGTGCCACCTAAGAGCCACATGACCTGGGAAGAGTCACTCTAAGCCTCAGTTTCCTCCTCTATAAAATGAATTTACTAACCATCCTAACCTTCAGAGGTAGTTGTGACGATAGAAAAGAGATGTGTGTAATTCCCTTGCCATGGACCCTGGCGTGCGGAAGCACCACTGAGAAGAGTGGAGCTCTTATTATGAGTACTGTTAATGTGTAAATGTTAGGGGCTATTTATGATACTAGGCCTTTAATAAGTGCTGTGACAGAGCAGGGGCCGGCAGACTGTGTGGCCCACAGGCCAAATCCAGCTCACCGTCAGTTTTTGTAAATAAAGCTTTATTGGAACACAGCCACACCATGTATCCGTGCATTGTCTATGGCTGCTTTCACATTGGAACTGCAGAATGTTCACATGAACCATGTAGCAGGAGCAACATGCCCATGGTAGTAGCAGACACCCTGTAGCCCATGAACTCCAAAATCATTACTACCTGGTTCTTCCTTTGACCCCTGCAATCAAGGAAGAGGTCAGGATAGACATAGGAGGAAAGGTGCTAAACAAGGCTTTCAAGAGTATCTCTGCTTGATCTGAGTCATGCTGAGCAGTTAGGTCTTAGCCAGTCAGAGGGGCAGTGCGAGAGAATTCC
Organism: Loris lydekkerianus; assembly: GCA_963574355.1. NCBI lineage: Eukaryota > Metazoa > Chordata > Mammalia > Primates > Lorisidae > Loris > Loris lydekkerianus. The sequence continues at coordinate 24,373 of CAUYPK010149184.1, read as the reverse complement.
AAGGCAGAAGCCACAGTGTGTGCAAAGGCCCAGAGAGGCCTGGTCTGTCCTGGGAGCCCCAGACAGTGTGTGTTGCCAGAGCACAGAGTGGGCTGTGGAAAGCAAAAGGGAAGAGAGTAGAGAGGGACAGGCCATAGCTGAGATGTCAGAATTGCAGGACTGGCTCCAGAGTCAGCTGAGGGCAGTTGGGTTTCTCTGTGGCTTCAGACGAGGGCTTCAGAGGGATCCCTGGAGGCCTGGGCTTGTGCTGCTACTATTAGGCAAGGTTTGGCTAAGCCCTGGGGTACCCTAGAGTCTGTCCAGGACACCTCCTTCCTCTTCTTTCCTAGGGTAATAAGCATAGCAGTTCAAGGCCCGTCCCTACAGCTCTAGAGTCCCCTCATCCTTCCCCTGAGCCACAGACCCCCACCCCAACATACCCCCAACCAGGTCAGCAATTTCCCTGAGCTCTCCAGGGCCATGAGGTCAGGCACTTTCTCTGAGATCAAAATAAGTCCTGTGTGCTCGTGTGTTTGATTATCAAAGCAGTACATGTCTCTGTAGAAACTTTAGAAAGTATAAAATTTTAAAGCAGAAAAGAAATTCATCCATAATCCTACCCTGCAAAGATCTCTACTGTCAATACTCAGGGATCTGCCCTTTTTTTTTTTTTTTTTTTTTTTTTTTCCATGTAGTTGAGATTACAGCCAGTGTGAGCAGCTTCTATTCCTTCTGCATGGTTTACGTAAACATTCCCTCACGCCTAGGAAGTAAACAGTCTTCCGAAGCATGATATTTTCTCAAATAAAAGTTTTAAAGAGTGATATTTTGTCAAAATATGTTCTCATTTATAAGAAATTCTGAGAGCACAGAAAACTACCAAGTAGAAAGTAAAAAACACATCTCAAAAATATTACCAATTTGGCAGTAGTTAACTCAAATGTGTTCACTTTGAGAAAATTCACCGAGCTGTGTACATACGATTTGAGTATTTTGTGCTCTTCAGTTTTAAAAAGACAAATCTCATCTCCACAAAACAATCATCATTAACTTTCAGTAAACAAAAGATACCTTTCTGTGTATTATGGGCATTTGTATTATTCAGAGTTCTTTAGAGAAACAGAAGACACGTACACACACACACAGATATATACATCCCCATATGTTTATGTATACAGAGAGAGATTGACATTAAGGAATCGGTTTACACTGTTGTGGAGGCTGACTAGTCCCCAATCTGCAGATTAAGCCAGCCCAGGCTGGAGATCAGCCTGGAGTTGCAATTTGGATCTGAAAGGCTGTCTCCTGGGAGAATTCTCCGTTCTTCCTGGGAGGTCAGTCTTTTTCTAGTAAGTCCTTCAACTGATTGGATGAGGCCCTCCTATATTTTGGAGGGCAACCTGCTTTACTCAGCACCTACTGATTTAAATATTTATTTTATCTAAGAAAAAAGTGCTTTCAGCAAAACATTCTAGAACAATGTCTGATCAAATATGTGGGTACTGTGGCCTACCCAAGTTGACACATAAAACTTAATCATTCCAGGCATTTACTCTGCTAGATAGAAGGATGGATAGCTATGTAGGTGACAAATGGATGGATGGCAGTAATTTTTTATAAGATGAATTTTTATAGCTGCAGATTATTTCATAGAAGGGATATATCCTGATTTATGTGACATTCCCCATGGTTGGACACGATGGCTTATTTCTCCTCCTTACTAGTCATATCTACATGGGCATCTTTGCATCTCTGAGTGCTCGGTCCCGCCCATGACTTGGCACAGGGATGGAGAGCCGGGCACCACACAGCCCTGCCTGCAGGAGCCCCCAGTCTGACGCACACTTGCCTCTCACTGGCTTTGTGGTTTCAGGTCAGAAGAGCCCTCTCCCCAGTGGCTAAAGGAGTTGAAATCCAAGAAGAGGCAAAGCCTTTATGAGAATCAAGTTTGACCAGGTAGGTACAAAGGTGCTTTCTCTGCAGGAAGACCTGGGAACTTAGGTGGGGGCAGGGGGAAAAGTGTGGGGTGGGGTGGGATTCCGAGCTCCTATAAAGAGGGTGTTGAGCATCTGTTTCCATTCAGGGACAAAGCTGGGCAGCCTAGAATGGGTGGTGAAAAGGCACCAGGCCAAGAGTCCGACGGCTTGGGCTTTGGCTTTGTTTGCATCTGGCCTGTGTTTCTTGCTTCATCTCATTCCTTCTTTATAAAGTGGAAAAGCAAGACAGCAGAGGTTAGCTTCACCTGAAATGTTTCCAGTTTTCACGTGGAGAATGTATTCATGTACCACCGGTGTAATGAAAAATTAAAGTGAAAAATCGTTATTAAAAACATCAAGTGATTAGATAGGCCTTGGTATAAATCCCAAATGACTTAACATTTTGTGAACTTCAGCTTCCTCATCTGTAAAATGGGTCAGCAGTGCCCACATTGCAGAGGGGTCCCCAGAACCCACTGAGAAGGTGCCGACAGTCTTAACTGAGCTCCGCCTGTTTATGTTCACGTAGGAGCAGACAGTGTGTGCACCGTCAGAGCCAGCGCTGATGAGATCAGCATGAGTGTCTCACCGTCCCTTATCCACAAACCCCCATTCCAGAAAGCTCTGAAAACAAACCTCTTTTTATAACTCACCTGGTGATAAGACCTGACCTGAGTGGATGTAATGTATTTAGACTCTATTTTCCCCACTTTATATGAATATTTATAGTACATTGTAGGTGTATATTGTATGCTTGATTATGCGGGTGTTATACAATTTGTATATAATATATCTTACATGAAAAACATATATATATATATCTCATATGAACCCATACATATATAAAAACATCATGTAACATGTATATACATTTGAAGAAAGGAAAAAACTGCATTAAAATTGTAATACTCAGTATGTACTGATAACAAAAGATGAATATGAGTCACGTTGAACACCTTGCAATTCCTAAAGTCATACGTGACTTGAATATAAAGATGTAAATTTGCGAATAAATCTATGCTCAAGGGATTTGGTTAGGGGATCAGGGCTTGTACTTATTTAGTGTTTAATATCACATGTACTCATGTGATATTTCATTTGAGCCTCCAGTGACCCATTTGAGGAAACTGAGGCTCAGAATTGAGTCTGGAACCCTGGCCTGACCTTAAGTTTCACGTTCATTCCACTGTGTCAGGCTGCTTTCACCTTCCTTACCTTCTCCTACCTCCTGCCCCCAAAAGTTTCTTTCCTGGCCTCGGGCTTCTGGGGATGCCTTTCTTAGTGCATATCAGAAAGGGTTTTAAGGTATGATAGTAGAGAGAAATGAGGACGAATGTTCCTGCCGCTGACACCAGGACTGTCCCTTCCTCTCCAGACAGGGGACTCTGCCACGTGTCTAATTAACAGAAGCCTTAACCGTCAGAACCCACAGAGGAGGCCGAGCTGCTGCCGCTGCTTCCTGCACCACGCTTCTTTCCATGCCTGGGCCCTTCCCGTTGGGTGGAGGACACCGTCCACTGGCCCCCTCCCCAGATCCAGACGGGAAGCCCCATGCTCTGCAAGTATTTCTGACTACAGAAGAAGCCAGGCTGCCCCGAAACATCTATGCGGGTCGTTTTGCTTTTTATGTGAAAATTTCTACCCATTTTAGACAACTTCAGCACCTTCAGGAAACATCAGTGAGAGGCTGGACTGTCTCGTTCGGTTCTGAAAAACACCTGAATTGTGAAAGCACCTCTTCGCCCCACCCCAGGGCAGGTGTTTTTTGGAAGAACATTTCCAAGGAAGGTCAAATGGTTCCTTTCCTGCTGTAGTCTTGGTCCAAGGCATTACCACCAGGATGGGGGTTTTGACTGCTTTTTGGGGCAAGTTTCTTCTCCTGAAAGAATCAGCAGTTCCATTTTTTTAAACCTTCCCCGATGCTTTCGAGACTATTTACCCTTCTAGTAGGACCGTGTGCATAGTTGGTCTGCGTCATTTAATGTCACTTTTGTCTGCTTTAGAAGGCTATAAAGCAATAATTTAGCCAATTTTCTTTGAAACTTGATATATATTTATATGTTTTCATGTTAAAGGACAGGAGGAAAGATGTGTGAATAGTTTGTTTTGAAGTATCCAATCACCTCAGGTTATCTAGTCCCTATCCAAGCATTTTAGGAATTTTAATTGTCACTCTTGTATATATTTTCCTGGTTTCTCTTCACTGGAGCTCTGATTTCTTTGGAGTGACCTTTGTCCCTCGGCCTCAAGGGTTCCTGAATTGCAGCCCCAATGGCAGTGCCTTTGCCACTTAACATCAGACCCGCCCTAGGGATCTTCTTCTCTCTGTAGAGTCTTTTTTGAACACAACCTGGCCTGCTGGCGGTTCCAAATTAGCCTCAGAACAAATGCGTGAATGAGGGGTACTTTTTGTTTCTTCTCACCTCATTTTTTCTGTGCTTAACTTCACCCACTTTTCTAGGTCCAGATGCAAGTCTTAATGGAAGCTCTTCTTTGCAGGGGAGCCCCCCCGGGCAAGGGATTCTGGACAGAAGTGCAGGGTGTTAGATGATGAGGTGTTAGGTTGGCCATGCCTCTTTTTTGTTAGCGATAAGCTCATTCCTGGGAATCTCCAAGACCTCTGGGGGCTCCAGAGACTCTCTGCTCTGGCCTTTTTGGAAATCCTTAGTACCAGCCTTCTCACTTCTAAAGCACAAGGCTGCAGCAAACATCCCAGATATGCTTGGCTGGCCACATGCCATGCCTAGAGTTGCCATAATCTTTGTGCCAACCTTGCCTGAGAGACGCCCATTGTGAGATGCTTGGGCAGTTCATAGGTGTGATATCTGAGGAGCCCTGGGGCTGAGTTTCCTAATGCCCAGTGCTAGCCTGATATGGAAGTGGGAGGCACCTGTGTACTTACCAAGAGATCAAAGTCTTTCTTGATAAATCCATTATTTGCAAATGGTGTCAAAACATGCTTCTGACTCCCTGGCCACTTCTCCCTGGCCACTTCTCCAAGAGTCTCCATTTGTCTGTCCACCTCATCTCCCTCCCTTGCCTCCTTGTGCCTCCTCATCTCTCTCTTGAAGAGTGGGTAGGGGTGGATAGCAGTCCTCTGTTTGTCTCTACGTTAAGAGGAACACCCGCGTCCTGGTGTGGGTTGTTTCAGCACCAGCGACAGCACCTGCAGGGCCACGGCCCCCACCTCCCCCCCCCACCTACCTGTGGGTGGTGTGCTGGCCCTGCAGGCGCCCCGCCTTGTGTCTAGAAGCCTCATGCATCTGGATTTGGGTGTTTGGCCCTGCTCGGCCCCCTCTTCATTCTCTGAGCTAGGGGTGGGTCAGTTGTCTTGGCCATTTGGGGATTTAATTCTTCCAAGAACTGCTTCCATTAATTTTTTTCAAAGATTCAATTACTGTTTTGTAACAATTGGATGTGATGGCTTTCCGTGTCAGTGGGACCTCCCCCCTTTAAAATGCACTCCTCGTGTTTCAGCCCTGCCTCCTTTTCCTGGCTGTGGCCCTCCCTTCAGGAGGGAAGGGCCCTCTGGTACCACCTCAGGCAGTAGGAAGGAAGGGACCTGCTCTTAATATGTTGATACTCACCACGCAAAATTCTCTCTTCTCAACTAGTTGTGTTCTAGTCCAAGAATACCTGACAGGAAAGAAAAAAGATCTCTTGCCTAGCCTCTCACACCTTGATTGGAAATAACCCATTTAATTCCGTACTGATGAGGACATACAAAGTCCATCCCTGCTTTCAAACTGACTAGGGCAAGCCCAGAAGGTCTTCAGCTCCTTTCACTTTCTGCAACCTTGTCCCTCCAGCACCGCAAAGCAGTGTTGAGGAGTGACCCTCTGAATTCAGCTCCCCATGACCTCTGGGCCCTATTCATGATCGACACAAGGAGGCCAGAAGGGACTGGTGCTCTGGAGCCTTTGCAGAGAGCTGGGCCAGTGGTTATTTATTTCTCCTCTTTCTGAACTGTGGGAGCTCTTTGGGGTTGAATGCTAGTTTCTCGAGTTTGCCTGGAGCCCTCTTTGTAAATCTGTCTTCTTTTAAACTCACTTAAATATGCCTTAATACCTGTGTGCAATCAAGTCACCTTCCCCCCTGGGGCTTTGGCTGCCCACACATGAGTCTTATGCAGAATGCAAATCCCTGTGTGTGTACAATCAGTATCCCTCCCCCACCCTCTGCCCCTTTGCGCATAAGCATTTTGACAGCTGGTCTTCTAGTAAGTCTGTATCTTTTTCCCCTCCAGTAGATAAGCTTCTTCCTGGCCTTTTGCCTCATGAGACAGGCTTTTGGCCTGTGAAATTCCAGGGTGAGGTCTCAAAAATCAGTGTTGGGGAGAATCAGTCCCACCAGAGAAATTCCCGTGAAAGGGAAACCTTGTGGTATTTGGGACATTTGGGGTTGTGAGTGAAGCTGACGGGGCAGCCGCAGGTTTTCCAGGATTCAGGGAAAGGACAATCGGATAAGGATGTTTTCTGGGGTGGGGAGTGGGGTCAAGCCAAGTCACATGCTTTCGGACAAACGTGTTGTCCTTCCTGCTTCCCCAAAAGTGAGGCCAACTTCCAGGTATCCCTAAGGAGTGAGAACAAACATAGGCATAAGCCCGAGGTTGTAACCCTTAGTGGCTGAGTACGGGATTTAGAAAAGCCGTCAGCATGATTTCCCTAAAGGAGAACACAGCTACTCTCACCCAATGCTCGTGGCTGCCTGGTTGAGCTGTTCTTTAAAACAATTTTCTTTCTTTTGTTTTTTTAAATCATGGTATGCCCCCCAGATGGCTCTGGGAACTATGTGCAAAGGCGGAGTTAATGCACCCCTCTCTCTACCATTTAGATGTTTAAGTTGTAACAAGTCACTGTAGTGGAGGGGAGACTTTCTGTGGCCTCTCAGTGTGCCTTCCTCCCCTCCACCATGTGTTAAACACGACAGCCAGAGCCCTGGCATCATGGTTCCGTGGGGTAGGAGGGTGGTACTCAGCCAGAGCCCCCGGCATCATGGTTCTGTGTGGTAGGAGGGTGGTACTCAGCCAGAGCCCCCGGCATCATGGTTCTGTGTGGTAGGAGGGTGGTACTCAGCCAGAGCCCCCGGCATCATGGTTCTGTGGGGTAGGAGGGTGGTACTCAGCCAGAGCCCCCGGCATCATGGTTCTGTGGGGTAGGAGGGTGATACTCAGCCAGAGCCCCCGGCATCATGGTTCTGTGGGGTAGGAGGGTGGTACTCCCGATGTGCAGGAAGCCCCTGGAAGCAGGCGGATGCACTCCACACCCAGAAGGGGACACGTGCTCTGTGCCGAGGTGCTGTAAGCAGTCACTCTGTTGAAATTCCTGGCAGGCCAAGGCTCTGGAAGCCTAGAGCCACAAAGGGGCAGGAAGCACGAGTGTGCCGGGCTGCCCCAGTCTGCGTTTTTGTATCTTCCCCTTTCCAGAGATTTCTCCCCGCCCCCCACCTTTTTTTGGTCTGGTTTGGCTTCTAGAAGAAGAGGGGTAGAAAGCCAGGCCCTCTTCTCTGGAAAGTCACCTTGAGGTCTCTGGCAAGTTAACCCTTAACAGCAATACCTCTCAGCCTGTCCCCTTTGCCATCCCAGAATTTCCTTACATAGTTGCCCTTGCGCCTGTCCTGTAACATCTTCCAGGCCTCGGACTGGCAGCTCCTTGACAATCTCTGATGGCATCATGCTGGCTAAAAATTATGCTGTGTCTAAAGAAGAATTTGAGCTTTTTAATAATCTCATCCCACATAGCCTTATAGATCTTGTAAATAGGGGGCTCACAAAAGTAATATATTGTATTATGGAAAATATTTTGTACTGTGCTGTTTCCTAAATCCTACAAGTCCTGCACTTCCCTGACAATTATGACCCTCCACATGCTTTGTAAGATGGGGTGGGGGATGGAAATATATATAAATATAGTATATATTTTCCTAACCTGCCTTCTGGGTTCTTCCTCGGATATCTGAGTCATGACAGAGGAAGGACTCGAGTTCAATGTGTAGCAAAGTTAAGCTTCCAGACGGCAGTGTTCTTGCAATTGCCTTATGAATTCACAAGCTCTAGGAGTTCTGAATGGAAGGCAGACGAGAGGCACTTTATCCAATCCCAGAAAAAAATCTCTAACCGTGTTCATCTTGAAAAACTTATATTTTTAATGTAAAAAAGGGGGTGGGGGGCTTCCGGGACCTTACAGAATATTGGATGTCTACAAGTGCTTTTATATTTTGTAACTGTAAAAAAGGTTTCCTATGCACAGAAGAGCAGTCAAAAATCCGGTTGACTGCAATCCACAAGATGACTTTTGCATGTACAAAGACGTTGTATTCAGACTATGAAAATAGCAAATAAAGCTTTGAAGCAAGTTGCCCAGGAGAAGTTGATGCGTCCACATGTGAATGAATGAATGGAGAGTCCGGTGCATGAGGCCCTGCCTGCTGCTGGCTGAGTCAGTCTCTCTGCTGAGCTGTGGTGGGGCAGCTGGAGGGCATAGCTGGGGTCCCGAGAGAAGGTATCTATCCAGAGTCAGAGGCCATGGAAACAGACAGGATTTCCATTCAGACTGATAAGTGCTTAAATCCTTATTCTGCTGCCAGCACCTCATGGCTGTGAGATCTCTCTCTCTTTTTCTTCCTTCCTTCCTTCCTTCCTTCCTTCCTTCCTTCCTTCCTTCCTTCCTTCCTTCCTTTTCTTTCTTTCTTTTTTTTTTTTTTTTAAGAGACAGAATCTTTCTTAGTTACCCACCGCTGAAATGCAGTGGCCTGATACAGAGCTCACAGCAATCTCAAATTCCTGGACTCAAGTGATCCTCCTGCCTCAGCCTCCATACTAGTTGGGAGTACAGGCACGTGCCACCATGCCTGGCTAAATTTTAAATTTTTTGTAGAGATGAGGTCTTCTGTGTCAACTCCTGGCCTCAAGTGATCCTCCTGCCTCAGTCTCCTAAAGTGCTGACTACAGGTGTCAGTCACCGTGGCCAGCCTGGGATATCTTTAAGCACTGGTTCTCAGTGGAGTAATGGCAGCAACATTAGTGGGTATGAGTTTAAAGCAGGGGTTCTCAACTGGCTGGATTATACCTTTGGGGGGACATCTGGCAATGACAGGAGACATTTTTGCTTATCACAAGGAGGGGAGAAATGCTACGGGCATCAGTAAGTCTGATTGTGCTTACTTGTCCTATAGGGGTGCTGCTTGTCCTATAATGCCCAGGGAAGCCCTCTCCCCTCTCCCCTGACCCACCCCAAGTGACAGTAGTATGGAGACTGGGAAGTCTGGAGAGAGGAGATGAGGCACGTGCAAGTGCTGAGCACATAGTAGGTCCCCAGGATCCTCAAGGACATGACGGAGGAACCACGCCATCCCCACCTCTGCCTTCCGCTCCATCTCCCCAGTTGGGGGCCATTGCACCCTGAGTTAAGGGGTCAAACCAGCTCTACTTTTCATGAGCTTCAGCAGGAAGTAGCACCTCGATTTAAAGTGTCAATGTAGGCAGGATCCTTGGAATAAAAGGCATAAAGTCACAGGCACTGCACTGAGTGCTTTGTTTACATGATCTCCTTGTTGCTCGGATGGAGAGAAGGTTCTTCACCGAGCAGTGATGGGCCTGCAGCTCTGACGTACGGTAACACCTAAGGTCTGACTCTGGAATGCGGGTGTCACCCCATCTCCCACTACCCTCACCCTCCAGGCAGGATAACTCAGTTCTATGCTGACTTGAGAATTTCAGCCAAAAATGAATAACAACAAAGGAGAACCTTGTTGCTTAACAGTTCCTTCCTTTTCTCTGTCATCATTTTATTCATTCAATAATCATTTATTAAATACCTACCAGAAGCAAAATTGTACTTTGTTGGATGCTTTAGAGATGTCTGGACCCCCTATTTTTTTGGGGGGGGCATAAATAGATGACCATCATGATCACCTTTATTTCTATTAAGACTAAGAGCCTAGGCCAGCATCCCACTACCACCACCCCGTGTGTTCACCTGTCTCTACTTAGTTTCTCCACCTATAAAATGAAGATCACAATTCCTCCCCTAAAGGTGGCTTGTGAGGATTAAACATAATGTTCAGGATGTTAGCACAGTGCCTTGCACATTGTAGGTCTTCAATAAATGGTAGCTATTGTTGGTAGAAGCTTTTTACATGCACAAAATAAATCTTCTTTGGGTCTGTTAACAACTTGGAGAGCACATTTAAGGGTGATCTGACTTGAAATTTAAGCCATGTGGTACAAGGAAAATGGAAGGCTTCTGGGGTCCCTCCAAGGTGTCACGTCCCCCAATAGGAAGATGGTGGCACCGAGAAAGAAAGGGAATTGGTGGTAGAGGGGACACCTTGATGACTCTGCCCAGTACTGTCCAGCTTCCCACAAAGCCAATGAGGTCCATCTGCCCCCAGGAGTCATCAGAAGCCATGGCTGGGGAGACAAGCACTGAGGCCTCCCTGGACCCGCTATTGGAGTGAAACGGCCTGAACGGAATTGGGTGGACAGGGCGCTGCCTCAGCAGGCCGGGATGTGCTGGGCTGTCAGAAAGCGCCCATAAATAGGATGCTCCTTGCGAGGCAGGCCTAGTCTGCAGAAGGCCTCTGTGCAGAAGGCTCCTCTGTGCTTCCCCAGGCTACAGCAACAGGTTCATTCTGGGACAGGGCGGGGAGCGGGAAGGGGAGCACTGCTGTGGAAAGCCCAGACTGTTGGTGTTCTCCATGGCACGTGCAAAAAAATATAGTGGTATTGAGGGTCGAGGCCAAGCAAGAGGATCCAGACAGCCATTGAGCCCAGCCGGGGGTGGAGCTAGGGACCCACGCAGCCTGCATGTCAGAGGGTGATGGCCAGGGTCTGAGCCCTGAACATGTGCTTGGGGCAGGGAAGTCCAAAGACAGAGCAGTCCAAAGACTGTGGGAGGGAAGTGGGCAAACTTGGAACCTGCCAGGGCCCCTGGGGGTGCCCCATAAGCTGGTGCAAGCCCTGTTTCCTGCTGAGGCTGGACACAGACAATAGACTATCCATCCCAGTGGCTGGGTGGGGAGCCGTGGGGGTAACGGGTGGGGGGTGTAGATATGGGTTCATTATGGACCACGATGGAGATCTGAAATGGGCAAGTGTGTGTGTGTGTGTGTGTGTGTGTGTGTGTGTGTGAGAGAGAGAGAGAGAGAGAGAGAGAGCTGTCCTGTGTACCCATGGGTGGGGTATGACTCAGTAATCATGGGAGCTTGTGTGAGTGTACGCATGTGTATGTGCTAATAAATACAATAAATAGAATAGTCCTATGTGTATCCATGTGTGCAACAATCATTGAAAATCCTCTGAGTTACTACTGCAGGGGCCTGTGTTATGTGTCACTGTCCCCATAGTGGTGATAAGGTCTATGTCTGTGTCTCCGAAAGTGGCTGAAACACAGTAAGTGCTTGATAAATGTTTATGGAATGAAAACTGAAAGGCACAGAAACTAGGCTGGAGCAAGTGCCTGAGGACCTGGTCTCTAGATGTTTGTCTGTCCACCTCCCACCATGTCTATCTCCTACCATCTCTGACCCCCTGTCCATTCTGGTCACCCAGCTTCAGGCCTGGCACTGAGAAGGTGCTCACAGAATCTTTGCCGAACAAATAATGAGTGAATAAAAATCCATACTGCCTGGAGTAAGGAGCGGGGGAGAGCCCTGCAGAGGGAACCCCTGAAAACCCACCCCTCTGGCCAGGGTCCAGAGGGGCTATACCTACAGAGAGTCCCAAGAACCCTAGCTTGGGGGAAGAAGTGGAGTGTGGGGTGAAGGGCATGGGCTTTGGAGTCAGGCCCAATCTTGGCCACTTACTGTGTGCCTCAGGGAAGTGGCCTCACTTTGCTGAACCTTGGGATTCTCTATACACTGGGGATCCTGATCCCACTGACTCTCCCAGTCTGCATGCCTATGATAAGTACTCAGAAGCTGTTTGTCAAATGACGGAATGACTGAATGTTGATCATGAGCAATGGCCATACCTTATAGGCAGCAAGAGTCTGTAGCTCATCTTCACCTCCAATCATAGCAACGTTTCTTCCATGTGGACTTGGTGACTTGTTTTCCTTTGGTTTGAAGCCAGAGGTGTCCCTGGGAAGATGGCAGAACAGCATGGAGCACCGGAACAGGCAGCAGCTGGCAAGAGTCATGGAGGCCTTGGGGGCACCTACAAGGTACTGGGAGGGGTTCCAAGGGGTCCAGGCCCAGGACTGTTCCTGGGCTTCAAGGTCAGCTCTCTGGCTAGGTGGCCTTTCTCCAGAAAAAAGCAGCAGCTTGTCTAGCCGGCTGGGCCAGGAGAAAACCGCTCTGGGTGGGTCCTTTCACTGCCACCCCTCTGCTCCAAGCCTGCTGCAAGAGTTGGCAGCATCTTTCCTCTTCCGGGTCCTTGTCTGCAAAATGGAACTGGTCACTGACATCCTACCTGTCTCCAGGGAGCGCAGAGGCCTGGGAGTTCCAGGATGGCTTTGAGCTCTGACCATCCTGCTTGGCTTCAGTCCAGGTTTTTGTCCTCCCTGAACCTCAGCATCTCCATCTTTACAATGAGGCTGATGCTCATACTCCTTGGTGCCCAGAGCTGGCTGGCATGAGGGCTAATAAGGACAGCTGATGGAGGGAGGCACATGAGAAATCTGAGGGAGCATCTGAACGTGAGGGCTCTGCCCTTTCCAAACCCTCTCAGGGGCTTTTGAAAAAACATTTGGGATGAGGACTGAGGATGGGTTGACTAAGGCAATAGTCAACAGGGACATTTGTCAACAGGGACATTTCTGAGGATGTTCTGGGGGCTGTAAGTAGATGAGTATGGGAAGGGAGGACTGTAGCAGCCTGGCTCTTGGGTGACATTGAGCAAGCCTTGATCTAGACCCTCAGCTTTCTCTTGGGGACTCACTGTCATCCTTTCCTGCCCTCTTTGTCACCTGTATGCCCTTCCCTGTCCAAGCCAGTATGGGGAGTAAAAGAACCAAGAGACTTATCAAATCTTGGTGCCTGCCTTTAACTCCCTGTGCAACCTTAGGCAAGTGTCTTACCCTTTCTGAGCTTCTTGCATTCCTTTCATAAAATGACTAGAACAGATACTTTCCAGGACCTTCTACAAAAACATTTTGTGCTCTCAGGTGGGTGAAACAAGCAAAACCTTGGTCTACCTTTGCAGCCCCTTCCTTCCTGGGACTGGGGCAGGTGAAGGTCAACGCAGAGTTTGCAAACAGGCGTTTCATGTGTCCTGCACAGGGTTTTTGTTTAACAGAGAAATTTCAGATTAAGGAGAATATAGACTTCTGGCCTCTCTTGAAAAGTGTGGAAATGTGCCTCACTCTCTACGGACAGAGCGGCTTCATTTCCCTTTCAGCTCTTAGGTTCCCCACCTGGCTCTTGTCAAAATTATTTGAGTTGCAATCGCCCTGTTGGTTAATTGGTCTAATTGAGGCTCCTGGAGGCGTTTCCCTTCGTGGCCACCAGAGGGAAGTGCAGGACCGCGTAGGTGAGGCGTCGGGCTGGCACCTTGCAGAGTGGACGGAGCAGGCGGACTCTGCGCCGGGGGGCAGCGATGGGAGCTTGGAGGCCTGCAGGGGTGGGATGGTTAGGATGCTGTTCTTGCAGGTGGTCGTGTATGAACTAGAGAACTTCCAAGGCAAGCGATGCGAGCTCTCAGCCGAGTGCCCCAACCTAACTGACAGCCTGTTGGAGAAGGTGGGCTCCATCCAAGTGGAGTCCGGGCCGTGAGTACCTAGACCACCCCCATCCCTGCTGATAGCCCTAAGCCTTCCGGGAGTATGAAGGTCTGAGTTGGGGCTCTGGGTCCGTTGTAGTGCCTGCAACAACTCCCTTCCCCTGTATGGGCTCAGTGTTCCCATCTGCAAAGTGATTTCTCATGCAGCCCTTCTAGCTCTGGATTTTTGTGATTAATAACAGGGAACCGTGGAAAGAGAACAGAGAAAGGCAGCCCAGCCTCTAGCTCTGTGGCTAGAAAATGGGACTTAATATACCAGGGTGCTGGGGAAAAAAAGGTATATACATTTTAAGAAAGGAAAAAACCTGGATTAAAATTCTAATACCCCAGTCACATTTGACTTCTGCAATTATAAGAGGTGCTCAAATGTGGACTTGTATTCGTCTTTTGTTATCAATTGGGTATTATAATTTTAATACAGTTTTTTCCTTTCTTAAATTGTGTATTCACTTTTGGCACCCTCCGTGTATAACTTTAATAATTAGAACACCCCCCATCAGCATGCATCATATTATTGAGTACTCAGAAGCACCCTATGAGAGAGGGGCCATTCTTATTCCCATTTTGTAAATGAAGAAACTGAGACCAAAGTCGTTAAGTGTCCCCTCCATATCCAGAAGGAAAGCAGGCATCCCAGCTGGGCTCTTGAATTTTCATCTTTGGACTGAGAGTCCTGACTCTGACACTAAATCATCTGGGTGATCTTGGGCAAGTTTCTTCACCCTTGTCAAATGGGGATAACAATGACACAAGCTTCAGAGAGAGTTGAAAATAAGAAAATAGATGGAATGATGGCATAAATAAATAATAATAACTATATAATATGAAGAAGAAGGGGAAGGGAGGGGGGTGTAGGGGGCAAAAAAAGAAGGAAGAGGAGGAGGAGGAGGAAAGGAAGAATATCATAGAACACTCACTACGACATGCCTGCATTATCTGAGGGCTTTTCTGAGCACCATGCACAGATTTAGATTTTCAATAACATGACTTAGGGGGTCTCAGACAGTTCCTGACCGTCCTAGTAGCTCCTTCAATAACAGGTTCTGGAATAAGTAGTAGGCTTAGAGAGAAGTTTAAGGTCAAAGGTCCTCACTAAACTTGGGTCCTCCCTCAACTACAGTGGATATGACTCAGCCGCTTCCTGTCTCTCACAGGTGGCTGGCATTTGAGCGCAGGGCCTTCTGTGGAGAGCAGTTTGTCCTGGAGAAGGGGGATTACCCTCGCTGGGATGCCTGGTCCAACAGCCACAACAGTGACAGCCTCCTGTCCCTCCGGCCTCTGCCCGTTGTGAGTTTGGCTCCTGCCCACTCCTGGGAGTTTTCATAGCAGGGTCTGCTGAGAACCAGTCAAACAAGCTCATTTTACATGCCGGGCCAAGGGCTTGGCCAATATGGACCTGGCCTGGGAAGGGCCCTTGTGTTTCTGATCTAAATGATCATGTGGAACAAGTGGGCTACTGAATGGACATTGGGTTGGGGATTGGGACACCAGGGCTCACGTCTTGAATTAGCCAGCCATGTAGCTGGGCTTCCCTTTAGAGGCCCCGAGCCACACAGTCCAGTCTCAGATCAGTAACCTGTGGTCAAAAGAAGCGCAGCCCAGAGGTTAACTTCAGAAATTAACTTCAAAATAGTCCAGTCCTTCCCTTGCATTTTCCCCTACACCTGAGAGGGGCACAGTGACACTTCAAATGCTGCCTTTCTCTCTCACCCCTTTCACTCACTCAGTGGCCACGTGAGCCCTTTCCCCTGGTCACGTCACTGAGTCCTCCTCAGACAGCAATGGAAGCAGGAAGACGGGGGTGATTCCGAGTCTGACTGGGGAAGGGAATGTGCATGCAGGAGGACTTCTCATCTCCCACCCTCTCTCAGCCTCAGCTGCCTATCTGTTCACTGATGGGACTGAGCAAGATCTGAAAGGTTTCCTTTCACTCTCAATCTTGGCTTCAAAGTTCCTAAGTAACTGTCTCTGGAGGAATCTCCCAAGTGCCCCATCCCTCCAGCAATGGGCTTGGAGGTAGAGTCATCTCCTGATCCCCTTTGCTCCTGCAGTGGGTATAGGGGTGGGCATGGTTTTGTGCTGACTTATTGATTCCTTCTGGCATCTGGAGCCTCCCTGACCTATCTTCTGGGTGTGGGAGCAGCTGTGTCACCCCACAATCTTGCCCTCAGGACGGTCCAGATCACAAGCTGCATCTTTTTGAGAACCCAGCTTTCAGCGGCCGCAAGATGGAGATAGTGGACGATGATGTGCCCAGCCTGTGGGCTCATGGCTTCCAGGACCGTGTGGCGAGTGTCCGTGCCATCAACGGAACGTAAGGGACCCAACCCACATGCTTGTCCCTGCCCCATTCTCCACTTGGCCACACCTCTGGCTCCCAACTGAATCTACTGTGTTCATTATTTCTTACATGGTTGATGTTTCTTATTCCTTCTGGAGGGTCTTTGAACTCACTGCCCCTGTGCCATCCTTGTCCCTATGGTGCAAATGTCCAGTTGTCTGCACACCTGTACTGTAGAGACTTCTAGGAAAACTTGGCTCATAGGGAGTTTTACCTTTTTTTTTTTTTTAATCAAATGAAATCTGTTCTCCCCACCTGTCCCCATCTCTGTCTCCTTTTCAGAACATCTCCAAGCCCTTGAGCTAATCCTCAGACTGTTTTTTCACCCTGACAATCTTTGTCCTTCTTACCAAGGGATCCAGGGTGTATGTAGCTGTTTAGGTGTGACCTGACTAGTGCAGAGGGCAGGCTTATCACCTCCCCTACTCTAGGCTTCATATCACATAATGCAATCTTAGGCTCACTTGCCTTTTGTTGGTGATTACGTGTAACTGTGTGTGTGTGATCTGGGATTGAACCTTAAGAAGTGCCACCTCTCCCTGATCATAATTAATTCAACAACTTTCTATTGAGCATCTGCTATGTGCCAGGTGTGGGGATACAGAGGACATCCTTTGCCCTCAAGGATTACATAGCCTGATAGGGAGACAGATAAGGAAACAGGTATTCACAATTCATTGTGATCAGAATTGTGAGGGGGCACACAATGGGCCCTGGGAGTTCCAACAAAGTTCTTGATTCAGCCTGACTGGGAGTCAGGAAGGACTTTTTGGAGGAGACTTCTAAAAGGGGATGTAAAAGATGCAAATGAAAAGGAGGGAGGGGGAATGAGGATGAAGTAAGGAAAGGGTGTTCCAGGTAGAAGGAGCAGCATGCACACGGGCTCAGAGACATGGCAAGTTTGAGGAAAGTGGACTAACAGAGACGTTGGGGTATCAAGTGGAGACATGAAGCTAGAGATGTTTTGTGAAGGGTCATGTGGGCAGGGTAAGGAGGTTGGATTTATCTTGAGGGCACTGGGGAGCCCGTGAGGAATTTAGGCAGCTGGGGGTGCACGATCAGATGCTAGCTTTATTAAAAGGCTTGGTCTGGCTTGGGATGGGCAGCTGGAAGCAGATGGTGTGCACCCAACCTTGGTCTCCCTGGCAGGTGGGTCGGCTATGAGTTCCCTGGCTACCGTGGGCGCCAGTACGTGTTCGAGCAGGGCGAGTACCGCCACTGGAACGAGTGGGACGCCAACCAGCCACAGCTGCAGTCTGTGCGCCGCATCCGCGACCAGAAGTGGCACAAGCGGGGCTGCTTCCTCAGCAGTTGAAGGGCACCTCGACCTCTGTGGCCTAGGTCTGCCCTGGGGGGCAGCAAGGGCAAGAAGAGGAGGCTCCAGGGCGGGGGCAAGGGGCTGCCTGTCTACCCTTCCTCGGAATCTGCTCAATAAAGCCTGGGGTCGGTCCCCCACCTGCCATGTTCCTCTGCATCACTTCCTGAAGGGGGAGGCTGGGGATGGAGGGTTCTGAGACCCCCAGGAAGGATCTGTGAGCTGTACCCCTATTCTAGGCTCTCCTCCAGGGCAGAGCCGCGTGCACCCCTTGACCTGATCTTGTGTTTGTCTACCAATGTGTCTCCCTCTGAATGTCTGTCAGTCCTTCTGTCTAACCTTCCATCCTGCCACCCATTCACCCACACATCCACCCATTCATTGTTCCATCTTTCTATATTTTCTTCTTTCCATTAATTCATCTATGTTTCCTTCCACCTACCCACCCACACATCCATCTTTCCACTCATCCAGCCATCTGGATTATATTCTTCCTTCTTTCTGTGTTTCCTTTCCATTGATTCACCCTGCCCATCTTTCGACCCATCCTTCCATCCATTCATTTCGTCAGCCACTTGCCCGGCGACCCGTCCATCCTGTCTCCCTCCATCTAGCCTTTCTTCTGTTCGTCCTCCCTTTCTCTCCTCCTTTCATCCATCCATCATTTCCCCCTTCGTCTCTCTATGGGTCAGTCTCTCTTGTTAATTTATTCAGCAAATGCCATGCCCTGTTCACAGCACAGAGTTTTCTTGCCTTCTACGAGAAAGAAGGAGAACAGATTTTGCATATTAATTTTGAGAGATGGTAAGTGCTAGGAAGAAAAGTAAAGTGGTGTGAACAGATAGAGGTGATGTGGGTGGAGGTCAGGGAACGCTGCTCTGAGGGGGTGACATTTGAGCTGAGACCCGAGTGAACCGTGAGAGCATTCCCAGCAGAGGAATGACAGGGATGAAGGTCCTTGGCTGATGAAGAAATAGCCGTGAGACTCGTGGGTCTGAAATTGAGTGGGGACAGAGGGTCAGAGGGAGTGGGTCAGCTCATTTGGGGCTTTGCACACCCTTGATGGATTCTGGTCTTCTCCATAGGAGGTGGGAGCCATGGAGTGTTTGAGTCAGCAAGCAGTGATCTGCCTTGGGGTCTAATAGGATCTCTCCACCTGGGGTGCGGAGAATGCATTTTGAAGCTGGGGGTGGGAGACAGTGGGAGACCAATCAGGAAGCCACTGCAGAGACCTGGGTGAGCCATGCCGCTGTGGTCCACCAGACCTCTCTCTTCCATGCCTCATTACCTCTGTTCTCCCACCTAGAGATCTTCCATAGCCTTGGCTGGGGGTAAATGAGCCCCCATTCCATTTCCCACCACTCACCACTGCTCTGAACCTTTGTGATTTCACCTTGGCAGTAGAGGTTGCTGGGGAGCTAAGCAGGGACATTGGGGTGGTGCCAGGCACAGATGAGTCTCTTCTGTCCCATATGGGAAGAGAAGGGGTGTCCCACTTGACAGTCAGCAGAGAGTGGACTTCGTGCAGGCAGGCAGGCAGGCCTGGGACCGCCTTCGCCCCTCCCACCTCCAAGCTGGCATCCTTTCCCTGCCACTGTTCCCAGAGCCTGTCTCAGCCACCTGCAGCCTCCCAGCAGCTGCTGTAGCTGGTGCGTGGGAGGCCTACGGGGGCCTCAGGAAGGTGCTGAGCAGGATATGGCAATTTTCAGTTACTT
The DNA here is from genome assembly GCA_963574355.1 of Loris lydekkerianus. Classification (NCBI taxonomy): domain Eukaryota; kingdom Metazoa; phylum Chordata; class Mammalia; order Primates; family Lorisidae; genus Loris; species Loris lydekkerianus. The sequence continues at coordinate 5,328 of CAUYPK010149184.1, read as the reverse complement.
CAACCTGCATGTTTTAAAAACATACACAAAATCACCTTGACTTTTTACTTTGGAGTGTATGAGATAGCTCGGTGGGTTCCGATAGGGCAGGGGAGTCCAGGAAAGAGACAGAGGTGGGGGTTGAGTTCCCTCTATGTGGGGATGGCAGCACCCCCCCCCCATCCCTTCCTCCTCCTAGGACTCACTTCTTCCTCCCTTTCACAAAGAGAGCCCTTGTCATGCTTCTTACATCAGTGCACACTGTGTGCCAGCTCAAAAGCTAAGGGCTTTTTAGGACCCACCATCTCATTGAATCTTCTGTGACTGGGACATGGGTATGGTTATTCATCCTATTTCATAGATGAGGAAACTGAGGCTCAGAGAAGCAGCATCACCTGCCTAGGACCACAGAAGGTTAGAAGTGGTGGAGAGGAGACTTGAGCCCTAAGTATCGACTCTAGAATATGTGTTCCTGAGACCCAGGCACACTCATGTACCCAGCAGGGACAAGGAGTCACCAGAGAAACATAGAAAAGGAAACAACAACAGTGGCATCAGTTGCAGCAGTGATGATGATGATGATGATAGACACACTGGGGAGCCACTGTGAGCCAAGAGTCATGTCTGGGTGTTTCATGGTTTCATCTCTAATCTACAGACAGGTAATAAGGATCCTCATTTGCAGAGAAAGAGACACTGAAGCCCAGAGGGTTCAGGTAAATTGCCCCAAGTGACGTAGAGTTTAAGCAGTGGAGCCAGGACTCAGTTTAGGACTGTCCCCAGAGCCCATTTCTCTGCACTTGTTGGCTGTTGGTGCTGTGGTTGGCGACCTGCTGCTGCTTCTGGTGCAGGCAGTAACTACCTTTGTCGGTCATCTGCTGTGTCCCTGGCTCTGGACCAGGAGCTGTCTGCGCCCGATCTCAGCTAAGGCTGGGATGTTCTCCGGGTTAGCTCTGGGAGCTAACAGCTCAGTGTGCTCTCCTCCCCAAGGCCAAGTGCAGGCCCAGGGTCTGGAGCTGGGTTGATTCTGGAGGTGGGAACCACGGCAGCCCCAGCCAGTCACTGATGTGCAAGTGACTCTGTCCAAAGTCTCAATCCCACACACTGTCTGTGTCAGGCTGTGCTTGCTCTCTGCAAGTAGTCCCATACAATCCTCTGAGATCAGAGAAGGCAAGCCAGCAGCTGAGGTCACACAGCCAAAAAGGAGCAGAGCTAGGACCCCAAGCCTATCTAGCACCACAAGCTAGCACCAACCTAGACTTAAGATGTTTCTTCTACCGGGGCAGAGGCTGAGAGTGACAATAAAGCAAGAGTATCCTTCAGGTGCAAGAGGTTGAGGGTTAGTGCCAGGTTATCACTTTACCAGTTTCCATGAGAGGCAGTGTTGCTAAGTGGTTAGGGGCAGCTGCGCTGGGCCCCTGATGTGCACTGCCTGCGGTCCATTCCCAGCTCTGCTACCTACCCTGTGCCTCCAGGCAAATCCCTTAACCTCTTGGTGCTTTCATTTCCTCATCTACAACACGCACCTAACAAAACTACCTATTTCATAAGGTTGCTGTGAGTATTAACCTGGGTTTACATTGCAGAAGGGGCTTCGGATGATGGGTAAAATAAAGTACCTTCTCTATAAGCGTCCATAATCCTCTTTCTCATGGTTGTTTTTTGATGAGGAGGAGGATGATGTGGCATGCAGACACAAGACCCTGGAAACAGGCTGCATGGTTGTATGGAGCAGAAAGGTTTTCCAGTTAATAGTGAGGCATGAAAGTCACCCATGGAAACAAGGATACTAAGCTACACAGTCGTGTTCAGAGAATCTGCCCTAAAGTCTTACAACAAGACTGTGCAGAACCCACAGTGCGAGCAGGGCTCATGGGAAGAGGAGCTGCAGCCTGAGAACTCTCAGCAGCTGGCTCTGGCACCCCTGCCCTGGGAGTCCACCACTGCAGAGCCTTCACAAAAGCACCCCCAACTCTTGGTTCTTTTTTGGGGGGGTCTTCTTGCCACTTCCTGATGCCAGCTCCTCTTCCCCCAGCCTCCTGGACATCTTTGATCTGCCACCAGCATCACAGCAGATGCTGGCTGTGCTTTCCCTATTCCTTAGACTGTGGCCCCCAACCCCTGTGCTGTGGACTGGTGTTGGTCCCTGGCCTGTTAGGAACTGGGTCACACAGCAGGAGGTGATCAGCAGCTGAGCAAGCAAAGCTTCGTCAGTGTTTACAGCCATTCCCCATCACTGTGGTCACTGCCCGGGCTTCACCTCCTGTCAGGTCAGGGGCAGCATTAGACTCTCACAGGAGCGTGAACCCTACCGCAAACTGTGCATGCGAGGGATCTAGGTTGTGAGCTCCTTATGAGAATCCAATGCCTTATGGTCTGAGGTGGAACCGAGGTGATGATGCCAGCTCTGAGGAGAGCTCTATCTTCAAATATAGAATATCATTAGCAGAGAAGTTTGACTGCACAGAGACTCAAATCAAAGCCTGGTGGCAGGCTCTATAATAGCAACACACTTCAGGGGTTTTCCATCACCTTCAGATGGGACCATCTAGTTGCAGGAAAACAAGCACAGGGCTCCCAATGATTCTGCATTATAGTGAGTTGTATAATTATGTAGTAATAACAGAATAACAGAAATAAAGTGCACAATAAATGTAACGCACATGTATCATCTCAAAACCACCCCCCACCCCTGGGTTATAGAAAATTTGTGTTCCGTGAAACTGGTCCTTGGTACAAAAATGATTGGAGACCATGGGTTAGACCTTATAATGTTGGTGTGTGAGGACAACTTCCAGTGGCCGGCATCTTTATACCTGTGTGCCTGGGGGTTTCTTCTGGGTAAGATTCTGGGGAATTAATACCTGGGGGGAGAAGCCCCCAGCCTAGGACTATTTCTACTCCAGCTGTCCACCCCTTAGGTGAGAGTGTTACCAAGTATTCCTCACCATTGTGGAAAGTAATGTCATCTATGGTGAATGAAAATGTCAAATACACATTCAGTTTTATAGTAACTTCCTATCCAAACTTATCCATTAAAAGTACGAACAAATGCCTGACTCCTAACATCAGCTGGTACAGCTGTATTGAAGCCTTTGTGTATTGAAACTCATATCATTACTGAGTTAAACATTTTATCCTATTATTCTTTTATACTATAGTTAGAGTTAGGAGATTTTATCACTAATTTATTCTGAAAGCATGTGTGTAGGTGGGTTATATTATCAATTTTATTTCAGGAGAATAAAAAAGACTGTCACAAATTCTTGTCAACAGAAGGGAGTGCTGTTTCTGATAGAATGGGAACTTCTCTTCATCTGATGGTCTCAGAGGCTCCTTCCAGCACTGAGTATTTATATCAAAACATGAAACTGTAATTGTGCAAGGGGACTACAGAGGCCCACTCTCTTCATGGGAATGGGAGAATGAGGTGATAGGAAGCCCAAATTCTTTCTGTCTGTGTATCAGTCAAGTTGTGCTGCAGTAACAAACAGCCCCCCATACTTGGTGGTTTAAAACAAGAAATATTTGTTTCTCCTTCTAAATGTTTAATTCTGGTAAGCAGGGGCTCTTCTCCACAAGGTCACTCAGGGATCCAAGCTGATGGAGGCTTTTCCACCTTGCCATGCTGTCATCTCAGGATAATGGCAGGGAAGCATTCCCTGGACAGTCTTGCTCCTGCTATAAAATGATTTCACCTGGAAATTACACCAGTTATATCTTCTCTGAATCCACTGGCCAGAATGAGTTATATGATCCCTTTCCCCTAATTTCAAGAAGATCCAGGAGTAACCTACTCACTAACACACCTTGAATTGACTGCCTTCCCTGCCTCACTTTCTCTCGCCTTACTTCCTGATGCTCCCTGGGATCACCTCCTAAATAAATTACCTGCACATAAACTCTTGTCTCAAAGTACGCTTCTGGTAGAGCCCAAACCCTCACTCTCCATCTCTTTTACACTAATTAATTCAACAAGTCGACAGATATTTTCTGAGTACCTCCCAAGTTTTAGACCCTATGCAGGCACTAGTAGCACAGATGACTGAGGCTTGACTCAGTTCTGATGAGCTCACCAGCTAGACAAGTCATAGTATAAGCAAAGCATAAACCAGGTGTGGTGGTTCATGCACATAAGCTAACTATTAATACTTGGAGGCTAAGGTGGAAGAATCACTTGAGGGCAGGAGTTTAAGACCAGCCAGGATGAAATAGAAAGACCACTTCTCTACAAAAAAATTTAAAAATTAAGGCGTGGTGGCACATTCTCATAGCCCCATTTACCTGGGAGGCTGAGGCAGGAGGATAGCTTTAGCCTAGGAGTTTGAGGTTGCAGTGAGCTATGATGAATGCCACTGTGCTCCAGTATGAGTGATAGAGTGAGAACCTGCAAAAAAAAAAAAAAAAAAAAAGTCCAGGCATTACATTACTCACACCTGTAATCCTAGTACTCTGGGAGGCTGAGATGGGTGGATCAGGAGTTTAGGAGTTCAAGGCCAGCCTGAACAAAAGCAAGACCCCCTCTCTACTAAAAGTCAAATAAACTAGCTGAGTGTTATGGCAGGCACCTGAAGTCCTAACTACTTGGGAGGCTGAGACAAGAGGATCTCTTGAGCCCAAGAGTTTGATGTTACATGAGCCATGATGATGCCACAGCATTCTACCCAGGATGACACAGTGAGACTCTGCCTCTAAAAAGAGAGAGAAAAAAAAAAGAAGAGAGGAAAGAAAAGAAAAGAAAAGAGAAGAGAAGAGAAGAAAAGAAAAAAGAAAAGAAAAGAAGAGTGAAGCACTTTGCGGTGTTAGGGACCTGTCTTCTGTTAGCTGTACCACGGCAGGTGCATTGTTTGTGTTACTCCCCACCAAGTCCACAGCTGGTGAATTTGCTGGATGTACAGTGAATGAATGAAGGAGTAGCAAGAAACAACCAGGTTGTTGACATTCTCTGTCCTAGAACCCACCTTGAGTGAGGGGATGAAAAAGAAATAAATGTAGGGCGGCACCTGTGGCTCAAGGAGTAGGGTGCCGGCCCCATATACTGGAGGTGGCAGGTTCAAACCCAGCCCTGGCCAAACAAACTGCAAAAAATAAATTATAAAATAAATAGGAAAGTAGAGACTTTAAAGTGATTTTAAAATAAGGTAACGATGAGCAAACTATATGCATAATAAAAAAATTTAAAAAAAGAAAGAAATGTGAAAGGTGCTTTTTTTTTTTTTTATTAAATCATAGCTGTGTACATTGATATGATCATGGGGCATCATACACTAGTTTCACAGACCGGTTGACACATTTACATCACACTGGTTAACATAGCCTTCCTGGCAATTTCACAGTTATTGTGTTAAG
>CAUYPK010149183.1:0-63166 GCA_963574355.1 Loris lydekkerianus | reverse complement strand
AAAAAGACAGCGGGGGTGTGCCGGTGCGACAAATGTTTAGGGAGCTACCACCAGGTGCAAGCGGTGGTGGGTTCAAACCTCACCCCAGGCAAAAACTCAAAAAAAAAAAAAAAAAAAAAAAAAAAAAATATATATATATATATATATATATATATATATATATATAGAGAGAGAGAGAGAGAGAGAGAGAGAGAGACAGAGAGAGAGAGAAAAGATATATATATATATATATATATCCAACACCTCTAAAGTTAATGCTGGAAACTTCGGCACACCGTCCAGGGGTTTAATTGACCGTTTCAAAACAGTTTGAAATATATATATATATATATATATATATATATATATATATATATATATATATATATATATATAGAGAGAGAGAGAGAGAGAGAGAGAGAGAGAGAGATATCACCCTTTCACTAGCGCTTTGGTTCCTCAGCCAGGTCTCCCTGAGGATGCTGTGGGGTTAGACTGGCAGTTAGCTCACAGGGGACCTCTGGGGTCTTTGCCTCACAGACAAATGATGCTTGAACAGTGAATAGTTCAAGGCTGAGGTGCAAAATTTTGGTCGCTCCATTTACCACAGAAACCCCAAATGTAGGGGCTGGCTAGTTGGAGCAGACACTGGAGGTTCTGAACTGCACATCTGGGTCAGGGAGGGAATCTGTCATTCCTGTACTGACCAGTTGTGATATGTCTTCTCTAGGCCTTTGGTTCCTCATGTCACAGGGGCCAGATGGCATCAGCCTCACAGAACAGTCGTAGAAATGAACTGAAGTAGCCTGTGAAAAACAGCCCTTCTCTGCTTCGCAGTTCTCTGTGTTAAAACGTCAGTCAGGTGTTGTAACTTTTTCCTTAAGACAAAGTTCTTATCACTAGATGTGACAATAATCATTAGAAGATCAGTGGGGGCAGAAGGGACGAGTGTGAGTTGGCACTGGGCAGAGCGCCTTGGCTTTCCACAGGAAGCCTTTGCCCTTCACTCCCAGATCCAGCATGTCCTGGGAACTGTCCCCAAGGGTGGGGGGGAGTGGTACGCAGGGTGAGGGAGGCTGGGCCCTCCATGTATCCCGCAGCTCCTGGCAGGCAGGCAGGCGGGCGCACCTGTTGCTGCTTCATCCAGTCACCTGGACACACAGAGCCTCCACTCATAGCCACCCCCTCAGCCACCCCTGGGCTGCGGGATGCTCCCTCCTCCAGGTGCCTGTCCTCTCAGGCTGGCACACACACAGAGCCCTCACACACCTACTCCTGCCAGGATTCATTTCAAGTGCTGTGAGCACATTTTCTAACCCTAAAGTTTCTTTTTGTTAGCTGGGGCTCACTCATTTCTTCCTGCCCATTTTTTCCTTCTCTTTGCCCCCTTCCCCTTCCTTCCCTTCTTCCATCTTTTCTCATTTTTCTTACTTCCCTTGTTCCCCTCCTATGTTCCACTTTACCACCATCTCTATCTTTATTGCCTTCTCTCTAGTCCTTGACTCCCGCTCCCTAGGGCAAGGGTCAGCAAACTACAGCCCCACTGGCTGGCCCACCTCCTGACCTTGTAAATCAAGTCTTGGCGAACACAGCCATAGCAGCTCCCTTACCTAGCATCTGTGGCTGCTTTTACACTTAAAGGAAGAGCTGAGTAGCTGTAGCAGAGACTGCAGGGCCTGCAAAGCTGAAAGTATTTGCCATCTAGCCGTGTGCTGACCACTGCTCTATTTAGGGCCTTGCTACTCAAAGTGGAGCCTGAGGACTGGAACCATTGGCATGACGTGGGAGCTTGTCAGATTCCAGAATGTCAAGACCCGATTCCAGACTGGCCAATGCAGAATCCACATTTTATCAAAATTTGCAGGTGACTAATGAGCACAATCCATTTGAGAAGCTGCTCTAAGCAAATCAATCTTTCCCTCTGTGGCTCTACCAGGGGTCCTCAAACTATGGCCCGCGGGCCACATGAAGCAGTGTGATTATATTTGTTCCCGTTTTGTTTTTTTACTTCAAAATAAGATATGTGCAGTATGCATAGGAATTCGTTCATAGTTTTTTTTTTTAAAACTATAGTCCAGCCCTCCAATGGTCTGAGGGACAGTGAACTGGCCCCCTGTTTAAAAAGTTTGAGGACCCCTGCAAGGGGTAATTACACACACACACACACACACACACACACACACACACACGCCATGCTCCCAGTTCCATGCTTATCCACAAACAAGGTTTTCTGGAAGAACATTCATGAGCAAATATAATAATATAATTCATTGCTTCACCAACAGAACTCCATCACTCAAGTCATAAGAAATCTTGGGACATTAAGGATCCACCTGAGGAAGGGGAACACCTCTAACTACCAGCTTAGATATCGTCCTGTTCTCTTTAAAGTTTGAGACAGGCTGCCAGAACTGTACTGGATGCCAGAGAACTAGTAACCAGCCACTGTCTGTCCATCCACCCACCTGCCCGTCCATGCAGCCGTCATCATTCTCCACATGTCACGTCGTGTTGGTTCAATCTCCAATTTGTCATAATCTACTCACTTCTCTTTATTTTTAAATTTAACTCAATTTTTTCATTTCTCTTTATCTCCATTGCCACTGCTGTAGTCCAAGCCACCATTATCTTTTCCTGGGACTTCTGAACTGGCCACCTCACTTTCATTCTCAGCCCCTTCTCCAATCTGTTCTCCACACAGTAGAATGAGCAATCAATATTTTCCATAGCACTCAATGTTTATCACTTATGTATGGTGCCACAGCACATTGAGAACAAAAGTCTAATTCCTAATTCCTTCAAGTGCGCTACAAGAATGGTGGCCTCAGGCCAGGCACGGTGACTCATGCCTGTAATCCTAGCGCTTTGGGAGGCCTAGGCTGGTGAATCCCCTAAGCTCAGGAGTTTGAGACTCTGCTAAAAATAGAAAAACTGACCAGGTCTTTTGGTATGCACCTGTAGTCCCAGCTACTCAGGAGGCTGAGATAAGAATATTGCTTAAGGGTGGTGCCTGTGGCTCAAAGGAGTAGGGCGCTGGCCCCATATACAGAGGTGGCAGGTTCAAACCTGGCTTGGGCCAAAAATTGCAAAAAAAAAAAAAAGAATATTGCTTAAGCCCAAGAATTTTAGGTTGCTGTGAGAAAGAAGGGAAGAGGAGAGCAAAGGGAGGGGGGTGGAAGAATTTTTCTTAAAGGTGTTTATGTAGTATCAGTCTGTGGTTTTAGTCCTTAAGTTCTATAAGAAAAAAAAAAAAAAAAAAAGTACTAAATTACATAGAAGCCTCATCCTTATTCCTACCAAGATGGAAAAGATGGTGGTACCAGCAGGGCTGCTGGTATTTTTCAAATCTAACCTTAATTCCTGCTGGAAAAAGGTCTGATTAAATTATTCTTTGGATTTTAATGTCTGGCTAATACCTTAAACCTTGACTGTAAAAGTACTTTTTGTTCAATCTAATTTTTCAAGTAGTTTAAAAACGATCATTTACGCAGGGTGCCATGGTAACAAAAGTAGGTCACCGTGATGTGGTTGCACATCTTTCTGAGTCCATTAGAACTGTCAGGTAACTAAATTCAAATTCCTCAGAAAGCGTGTGTTTGTGCCTTGTGTGGAGGGAAAGGCAGCATTTTATTTTGTTCTCATTTCAAAAGGCTTCTTAGATATTTCAAGAATTCCCTTCACTTTTTAAGCACATTCCCTCTTAGCTGCAATGAGCAACTGATTCTGCATGGAAGGCACAGCAGCAAAACCCCGCAGATAATTCAAGGTGCATCAGCCTTAGGCATTGCCCACAGGAGGTAATGCTCAACTTTTTAAGAGGTAGTTTTCAAATTGTACTTTATATAGGAATGGGAATGAGAGCTCCCCCCCCCTTATATTGCTAAAAATGGCCCATTAAAAAAATCATGCAATGTTACTAATAGATCCCATGCACAAGAGAGTTTATAAAAATCATTGCAGAAGTTTTACCTTTCCCCCTTTTTAATTCTGAAAGTGTGAGTAAGGGTTGACTCTTTATTCAAATAAGGAAGTGATAGGTAAGCTATTTCCTCATCATTTTCAAAAAGCATTTGGTAAGCTTGTTTTGAGAGAGCCACATAGAGTGCACAGGGTAGACATGGGCCCAGACTTCCAGATGCTCTTAATTTGTAGTTTATTCATCTTAGCTGGTAAAAAACCCAAAGAGTAGGATGCTGTGGTAATAAAGGTATTTCCCTCAGAATCAAGACAGCCAGATTCTATTTCTAGCACAACCACTTATTAGCTATTGACATTGGCCAAGTCATTTTAGTTCTATAAATCTTATATTCCTAGACCTTTAAATAGAAATTTCAGTATTTCCCCTGCTTGCCTCACATGATATCTGCCAAAATCAAGGCAGCTAGAGGTGGTTATTCATATCATAAAATAAATAATCATCCACTTTGCAAAAGAAACGTACCCACACTTCCTCGAAACAGTGATCATCTCTTGCATCTGAAGAAAAGGTCGTCTCATGTATAAGGATTTGATTCTTATCCCAATAGGCCAGAACTCAAGTAGATACAAGGGCAGAGGACCATTACCCTTGGAAGACCTTGGAAGACCTTGGAAGACATCCTTTAACTCCTCATACGTTAAGAAGAAGGTGCTTCTGATTACCTTGGCAGAACGTACTGAAAACCAGGGATACTCTCAGCTCAGTGACACTCTCACATATTCAGGCACACATTTGTTTTCATCCCACTGTGTGTTGAACATTGGGCTGAGAAAAGCTGTCACCAAATCAAACACTTCCATGTGTAAAACATGAGCCCTGGTGACCAAAAGAACTTCCTCGACTGTACCATAAAACTGTGGATCAGTTAAAATGAATTCTGATGACAGGTTCATTTGTTTCATATCCAGTGCCTACCCAGTGGCCTGGAGACCAACCAGCCTGGAATGCAGGGCTACAACCTCTATACCCAAATATACCTCGGGGTCTGCTGTAGGTCTGCCTGAGGGGGGCAGGACAGGGCCTCAGGAATGGAGGAGTCCGAGGGTTCTGAGAGGACTCACAGACATCTTCCTTGCCCAGGGATGTCCTTCCAGACAGCAATTCTGGCCACGGTTGTGTCTGGGCCAAATATGCCCAGTGTCCTCTATTTTTGCTTCTCCTCCAATTCTTTCCCCCTCTCTCCCTTCTCCAGTAAGAGGAGTCAATGCTTTATTTTCTCTCAAGGGTCAGAAAGTGATTAAACTTGCCACCTTTCCTGGAGAACTATTTTCATGGGATTTATTTTTAAAAACCTTTCTGCTAAATAAGGAAACCTTTCATGTTGAGGATGGGAATCCAAAACAAGCTTGGGACCTGGGGTAGCGGTGGTGGGTGCACACTGTCACCGACTCAAAACATGTGCCCTGCTGCCTGTACCTACTAAAGGGGTGGTTTAGACTCATTCTCTTAGTGTTTACCTTCCCAACTGCAGGCTACTGGCAAGCGACGCAGCAAACACAAATCTTCTCGTGGGAGTTTTAAATCTACATATTTATGGTTGATCTCTTAGAAAATGTAAAATACATAATTCCAAGTTTACTTTATCTCCCACACCAAGCATATGAGTCTTCCTCTCCATCACTTCTGCTTGAAGTATTTTATTTTCCTATATTTTCTTGCATAAAGTAATTAACCTCTGTGTGTCTCAGGTATTTCATCTCTAATGTGGTGATACTGTTTTATACAACACCATGACAAAACTACTCAGAGATCCCCACATAAAAAGGTGATATAGGAGGGGGGAAAGCAGCAAATAAGTCAATCTTGGCTCATCATTATGCTCAAGAGCCACTTAACTTTCTGTCTACTTTATTAGGAGCAAAGCAAAGTATGAATTAGGTTTCCCTGTAATTATGTCCTAGAAGCAAATATGATTTTCAATGAAGAGGTTTTACTGACCTTAATTAAAGGGATGTTACAGTCTATTGTGTCAGATTGTGTAATGTCTGAAAGGGATCTTATCAATTATTGCCTCAACACACTTGTTTTACAGATGTGTAGTAGCCAGAGAGGTTAAGAGACTTGCCCATGACCCCCACCCAGCAGCTCCAGCATGGCGAGCACCTAGGGCTCACTTTCTGGTTTCTCAGCGAAGGGCGTTTTAGCAGATTGCTATTACATTAGACTACAGTTGGGACTATATATTCATTCCTTGCATGTATTTATTCTCCATTTATTAATGAATTACAGTCCAGCAGAAGCAAAGTCTCAGGGGATTCTCATTTCTTATTTTCTCTTCTCTTCTCTTCTCTTATTTTCTCTTCCCTAGAAACTGTCAGAGGTACCAAGAATAACTCAGAAGCAGCTGTCAGCTCTCTGTAGCAGCAAAGTTCACGTGTTGATTCACCCTTGAAAAGGGAACGTGTGTGATAAGTTTGGATGGGAGGCAATGCTCACGGCACCCCCAGCTTCATAAAATTAGATCTGGGGGGAAGCCCTAAGAAAGATGCTTGTATCTTTTAACTGAGCCAAGTTTGCAAGCTAAGTAGGCCGGGAAAGTTTTACTGTGACAAGACTGCGGCAGAGTGAATGTTTCTTCATTGGAGACGGGCTCTGCAGATGGAAAGCCTTCTTCCCATGTGGGATGATGTGGACTTCATGAGAAAAATAATGCCCTGTCCTCAAGTCCAATGAAGGATATCCCAGACAAAGGTAGCTTTGTAGTTGTGGACCAATAAAATGAACGACAATTACATCTTTTGTTTCTAAATCATTTCAATTTGTTAAAGCACTTACGGTTTTTTGATACTACTTATATTTTGCTTTCACAAACTGCTTTAGTTGTAGAAAGGGTAGAAATGTAGATCTTCACATTACTGGTGGCAAAACAGAGGCAATAGCCATTCTTTAAGTCCATCTTTAAAACAGGCCAGTACACTTTGCTAATTTATTTAACTCTCTTTGTTTTAAGTGCCTCTTGGGTAGATTATTCAAGGTATCAGTGCACGGTAATAAGTTTGTCATAAGCTATCATGTAAACATTAAAGCATTTCACTGTATATAATGTATGGCTATAAATGAGAGAGGTTTTACATAATATATGACCATCTAAACAAAGAAAAGTCATCCTGGGAGTTAACTGTTCCCATTCTAGTGCCACAACATTTTTCTCTCTTCTCTTCTAGAACTGCCTTTAGAGTCAATTTCTAGACAAGAAAATCAACTTGCTTATTCACAGTCATTATTTATTTTATCTACTAAAGGAGTTATCAGTTTAAGCTCTTGTCTGAGTGTGTTTTTAAAAGTGATACAACCTTACAAAATAAAAAAAACAGCCGGGCATTCTGGCAGGCGCCTATAGTCCCAGCTACTCAGGAGGCTGAGGCAAGAGAATCGCTTAAGCCCAGGAGTTGGAGGTGCTGTGAGCTGTGATACTACAGCACTCTACTGAGGGTGATAAAGTGAGACTATTAAAAAAAAAAAAAAAAAAAAAAAGTAAATAAATAAATAAATAATAAAAGTGACATAATCTTATAGATAAATTCCTTCTGGGTTCTCTGCACCTCAAATGACTAGATTAATTCATTAATTTGTAGTCCAAAGTTGAAATCAGAAGGTCCCTACTGAATTGTCAAGAAGATATGATTGTAAGGAACATGACCCTGAGTAGCTCATGCAAATCAGTAGAAATGAAGGCTGTAGTAACAAACTGCACGTATGTTTGGCATGAAACTAAACTCTCCTAACCAATGTTCGAATTAAAATAGAAAATTTAAAGAGAGTGAATAGCTTATGGTAGGGATTGGCAAACATTTTTCTATAAAGGGCCAGATAGTAAATACTTTAGGCTTTACAGGCTATATGGTCTTTGTCATAATTATGCAACTCTGTTGTGATATAGCAGGAAGGCAGCTAGGGACGAATGTAAATGCATACAGGTGGCTGTGTTCCAATAAAATTTTATTGATTAAAAACAGGCAGCAGTCCACATTTGGCTCGTAGGCTAAAGTGTGCTAACCCCTGGTTATGGTCTTTTACATTGAGGCGAATATGATATCAGAGATAGATATTATAGCACAGAGTTAGATATGAGGTCATTGAGATAAAAGTGATATCAGTTATGAAGATGTGTAAATGTATGAGAATGAATGACTTTGATCCTCTCTTGGAAAACAAAGTAAATACAAAAACAGTATTGGCATCGATTTTCTCAACCATGTCTGTCTAAACCATCATCACTACCCAATGTTATTCAAAGTTTTAGAAAATTAAGAAAACTGAAATTCTACCTCGGATTAATCTGAGTTAACTTCCTTTTAAAAAAAAATTAGCTTTTCTCCTGTATTGCAAAATCAACAAATACACGTTAAGGTTAAATGAATAACTAAAAGACCAAAAAAGAAAATAACAATAGCTTTTAAATATTTTAAGCTGTATTTTCCAAACTTTGTGTTTTTACAAATATGAGATCAAACTGTGCACAATTTTGTTTTATATCTGTATTTTCTAACTTAATTTTTTTGAGTTTTTATTAAATATTAAAAAAAAGCAGTATTGTCAGGAAAATGCGTGCTAAAACCACAATGAGATACCACTTCACTCCCACTAAGACATCTAAAATTAAAAAGGACTGAAATATCAAGTTTGGCAAGGATGTGGAGCAACTGGGATTCACACACACTGTGAATGGAGTGCAAAATGGTAGGCAGAACAACCAGTTTGGAAAACTGTTTTTAACAACACCTGTGTCTCCGTGACCAAGTAATGCCATCTTTTAGTTACATACCCAAGAGAAATAAGTCTTAGGCGGCATCTATGGCTCAGCGAGTAGGGCGCTGGCCCCATATACTGAGGGTGGTGGGTTCAAACCCGGCCCCAGCCAAACTGCAACAACAACAACAACAACAACAACAACAACAACAACAAAAAAAAAAAATAGCCAGCCATTGTGGTGGGCACCTGTAGTCCCAGCTACTTGGGAAGCTGAGGCAAGAGAATCGCCTAAGCCCAGGAGTTGGAGGTTGCTGTGAGCTGTGTGATGCCACAGCACTTTACCGAAGGCAACAAAGTGAGACTCTCTGTCTCCTACATTAAATTAGTGAGAACTGCATACCTATAAAATGGGATACTACTCAGCAATATGACACGTGCATCCGTATAGAAAAATCCTCTAGACATAATGAGGAACAAAAAGAAGCCAGACACAAAAGAGCACAGACTAGATGATTCCAAGTATATGAAGTTCAATAAGCAAAACTAACCTGTTGTGATAGATATCAGAACTGTTTACCGTTAAGTATAACCATCACTCACATCAAGATATGCAATGTTCCAACCCCAGAAACTTCCCACATGCCCATAATTCTGACTCAGGAGATGGTTTAAAGGATGCATATATTCATCAAAACTTATTAATCAGTATGCTTATAGTCAATGGATTAAGGTATACCTCAATTAATTAACATATATTAAGGTAAGTTATACCTTCATAAAGAGAAAATGCTCTAAAATATGCAATTGATTTTTACTTTAAAAGGGAAAATCATAGGTGTGACTGTAAATTGGTTTCATAATAGTACTGAGTACATTGGATATATATTTTTTTCATTCTTGAGATACTTTACTAAGTAGAATATGCTCCATCTCCATCCATGTAAATGTAAAAAAGGTAAAGTCTCCATCTTTTTTAAGGCTGCATAATATTCCATGGTATACATATATCACTTTTTTTTTTTTTTTTTTTTTTTTTTGCAATTTTTTTTGGTCAGGGTTGGGTTTGAACCTGCCACCTCCAGCATATGGGGCCAGTTCCCTACCCCATTGAGCCACAGGCGCTGCCCTATACCACAATTTATTAATCCATCCATGGATTGATGGGCACTTGGGCTTCTTCCATGACTTGGCTATTATGAACTGAGCTGTAATGAACGATCCAGCGTAAATATCTTTGTTATAAAGTGATTTTTGGTTTTTTGGATATACACCTCGTGGAAGAATTGCAGGATCAAATGGCAGGTCTACTTTTAGATCCCTGAGTATTGTCCATACTTCTTTCCAAAAGGGACATATTAGCTTGTACTCCCACCAGCAAGTGCACAGGTTTTCCCTTTTCTCAGATTTTTTTTGGGCCAGGGCCGGGTTTGAACCCACCACCTCCGGTACATGGGGCTGGCACTCTACTCCTTGAGCCACAGGCACTGCCCTCCCTTTTCTTCATATCCATGCCAACATCTGTAGTTTTGGGATTTTGTTATGTGAGCCACTCTTACTGGAGTTAGATGATATCTCAAAATGGTTTTGATTTGCATTTCTCTGATAATTAAAGATTATGAGCATTTTTCATATATCTGTAGACTATGCACCTATTTTTCTTTAGAGAAGCTTCTGTTCAAGTCCCTTGCCCACAATGAAATGGGATTACTTGTTCTTTTTTTATTAATAAGTTTGAGTTCTCTGTGGATTTCTGGTTATCAAACCTTTATCAGAAGTATAACCTGCAAATATCCTCTCCTATTCTGAGGACTATCTGCTTGCTTTACTTACTGTGTTCTTGACTGTGCAGAATCTTTTTAGTTTGATCAGATCCCAGTAATAATTTTTGGTGTGGCTTCAATTGCCCAGGGGGTGCTCCTCATAAAGTATTCTCCCAGGCCAATTTCTTCAAGTGTTTCTCCTGCACTCTCTCCAAGAATCTTTATAGTTTCATGTCTTAAGTTTACATCTTTTATCCAGTGAGAGTCAATTTTTGTTAATGGTGAAAGGTGTGGTTCCATTTTCAGTCTTCTACAAGTCACCACGCAATTCCCCCAGCACCATTTGTTGAATAGGGAATCATTCCCCCAATTTATATTTTTGATGGGCTTATCAAAAGTCAAATGATGATAAGTATCTGGGTTCATTTCTTGGTTCTCAATTCTGTTCCATACATCTACCTCTCTATTTTTTGCACCAATACCATGCTGTTTTGATCACTATAGATTTATAGTATAGTTTAAAGTCTGATAGCATGATTCCTTCTGATTTGTTTTCATTTCTGAGTAATGCCTTGGCTATTCGAGGTTTTTTCTGGTTCCTTATAAAACAAAGTACTATTTTTTCCAGATCTTTAAAGGATGACAGTGGTGCTTTGATAGGGATTGCATTAAATTTGTAAATTGCTTTGGGTAATATAGACATTTTAACATTGTTGATTTCTATTTGTTAATATCTTCAGCTATTTCTTTTCTCAGAGTTTCATAATTCTCTTTATAGAGATCTTTCATGTCCTTTGTTAGGTAAATTCCCAAATACTTCATCTTTTTTGGCACAACTGTAAAGGGAATAGAGTCCTTGACTGTTTTCTTGGCTTGACTATTATTGGTTTATATAAAAGCTACTGATTTGTGAGTATTGATTTTGTATCCTGAGACGCTGCTGTATTCCTTGATCACTTCTAAGAATTTTGTAGTTGAGTCCTTGGGGTTTTCTAGGTATAAAATCATATCATCTGTGAAGAGTGAAAGTTTGATTGCCTGTGACCCTATTTGTATACCCTTGATTGCCTTCCCTTGCCTGATCACAATGGCTAAGACTTCCATCAGAATGTTAAAAAGCAGTGGAGACAATGGGCAACCTTGTCTGGTTCCTGATCTGAGAGGAAATTTTTTTCAATTTTACTTCACTCAATATGATATTGGCTAGGGTATGCTGTAGAAGACCTATGGTGCATAATGCAAGGGTACATGTCAGATCTATTAAGTATAGAGTATAAATGTCTTAATACAATAATTAAGTAAACGAGATGAGGTATATATTAACCAGTGTGATATAAATGCTCCTATTTCTATATGAAAGCAGCACATTGTACCCCATAAATGCATTAATGTATACGTGATCTATGTGCTTATGATTTAATAAATAAATAAATAAATAAAATAGACATGAAAATTGTTAAAAAAGGGAAAATCTAACAGAAACCGACATAATACCAAGAAAGGCAGGATTTGAAGGAGAACTCTTTTAGATTATAAAATTAGAAACAGAATGAGGAGAGTGAACTACTATTAGGAGAAAGCTATCTTTATTGTAGTTTCTATAATTTTATGTTCACCATACTTCTGTTTGATTTGTGGGTTTTTTCTTTTCTTTTTTTTTTTTTGAGCCTCAGGTCATAAAAATTGCCTTGTTTCTCCATGCCTTTTTAAATCCCAATTTGGCAAACAGACAAGATATAACTGTCTGAAGGGATGTCCTAAGGAAGTGCAATGAAAAATGTCAAGGACATCCTAAATGACGTCTCCCAGTGCTCTCTTTAGAAGGACCTATGGGAAACATTTATTTCAAACATCAGTCTCTAGAAAATCGGTGATTCTTTTGAACAATGAGCTGTTTTCATCTTCTGAGTACCAACAATCTTGTCACTAACCTTATCCCCTTTTAGTTCTATCAGAAACACCTCAACCAAATAAGAGCCCTGTTGTAGCACGTACAGAATACATCTCAAGGACACTAAGGTTTATTTTCTCGTTTTCCCTTCAGTTAATTAGCATAACATTTTAAAATCCTTCAGTTGTTTTTTAAAATAGAGATATAACTCATGTGCTATAAAATTCATCCTTTTAATGTGTGTTATTTGGTAATTTTTTATACCTTCACGAAACTGTGAAACCGAGTCTGGAATATTTCCCCCCAAAGGACCCACTATCAGTCATTCTCCACCTGTTACTCTTTCACAACCCCTAGCAACTCTTAATGTACTTTGTGTTTCTAAGGACTTGTCCCCTTCTGCCCATCTCCTGTAGGTGAATTCATACAATATGCTCCCTTTTGTATCTGGTTTCTTTCACTAAGCATAACATTTTCAAGGGTCACCCACATTGTAACGTATTATCAGTGTTTAATTCCTGTTAACGTTTGAATGATATTTAATTGCATGGATATATTATTAGTTTGTTTGTATATTTATCAATTGAAGGTCATTGCAATTGCTTTTATGAATAATGCTGCTTATTAACATTTTTATCACGTTTCTGTGACAAAAGAATATACTTGGATATATACTTAGGAGCAAACTTAAGGGGTCATACATAACTCTATGTTTAACTCCGTGAGGAACTGCCAAACTATTTCCCCTAGGGGGTATGCCATTTATGTCCACGCTAGCAGTAAGTAAGGGTTCAAATTGCTATATGTCTTTCCCAACATGCGTTTTAGCCTATCTTTTTGACCATAGCCATCTTAATGGGTGTGAAGCAGTATTCAATTGTGGTTTTGACTTGCATTTTCCTGATGAGTAAAGACTCTGAACATCATTTCATGCATTTATTGGTCACTCATATATGTCATTTGAAGGAATGTCTATTCAAATACATTGCCCATTTTAATTGAGTTATAAATATTTTTAAACAATATTTTTGTAAGCTCCTTTGTATTCATTGAAGGTAGCATTAAGATAAATCCTTCTACTCATGGAAGGAGTTGGGGTTTCTGAGATAACTAACTCCACTAGCTTTGATCCTTCCAAGGTTGTATTACAAGTTCTCCATCAACTTGGATTTGTCATCCCATCAAACCACAAGTTCTGTGTCTTTATGTCTAAAGTTCAGATGCTAGATTAATTTCTCCCTATTGGTACTAGCAAAGAATTTGCCATCTTTCCTGTTTTCTCTTCACTTAAAAATAAAAAGGACAAGAAAATTAAGATAGATTTTTGATAAAATTGGAACTTCTTCTTTAAATGTAAATTATCTCACAAAGACATTACACTAATGGCTGTCAAAAAAATTGTTTTTAGGTTGTCTATTCTACCAAATGTTTTTGCTATTGTTAAGTTCCCTCAACCAGTCTCAACTTGTTCACTTATTAATTTTAAGCCCCAGTTGCCTTTAATGAATGAATCAAAATGAAAAGACACCTTGTTACTTTTTTTAATTTTGAAAAAAGGGACAGTCAACTAATTATTAAACTAGACACCATATTTTGATTATATTATGTATCTGAGAGGAATTCACTGACACTAATGAAATTTAACAATATTTAAAAATAATAATTCTTCCATTATCTTCTTTTAGCTGTTCATTATCTCACAGCTGAAAAAAAATTTTCAAACATAAGTTTTAACTGGATCCATGGGCTTTTAATTTGCAGTGTACATCACAAAAAGGAAGAGCTAGTTAGGTGAGTTGATGTAATTCAGGGTATTAGACAACCATCCTTAATGAATGCAGAGTAAATCAAGGATCATGGTCTACCTTTAGTGTTCCTCAGGCATTCAAAGCTGCAAGTGAAAATAGTCTGAGATCAAAGTAAAAGGCAAAACGCAGAGATGTGAAAACATCTCTTAAAGAAATCTGAATGCCTTAAAAGGGAGGAAGATTCTTCTTATGAGAAGTACACTTCTCTTTGGTGATTACACAATTTCTGTATGCATAGAAAGGAGTGGCCATCCATGGCCTCTTGGTACTTCTACACTTTAATCTTTTTGATGGAAGTATAAAACATATACACAGTAATGTGCATGTATGTCAGATTAAGGTTAGAAATGGCCAGCAACCCCTGTGCCTCTTTTGAGTCAATATCCCCTTTTTGCGGGTAACCACCATTCTCATCTCTACCACATAGATTAATTTTGCTCCTTTTTAAACAAATGAAATCACATAGAATATTTCTTCTCATTTATTCTAAGTTCTTTTAGTCAGTATTAGATCTGTGAGTTCATCTATGTTCTTTGTTCTTTTTTACTGTTATATATGTACATATTCCATTATTTAAATTTGCTACAATTTATTAACCCATTCTATTAATGGACATATGGGGTTTTTCCTAGGTTTTGGCTATTACCAATAAAGCTGCTGTGAACATTCTTACATGTGTCTTTTGGTGGGTCCATACACTCATTTCTCTTGAGGATGTTCCCAGGAGTAGACTTAGGGGTACACAGTTTAGTATTAAGAAATATTGCCAAACAGTTTTCCGACCTTTGGTTTGATTAATATTCCCACTGGCCACCGATGAGAGTTCCAGCTGCTTCACATCTCACCAATACTTGCTATCATCAGTCTTTTCAATATCAGCCATTCTGATGGAGTAAAGCACCAGATTTCACTCTGATGGATACAAGTCTATTTTTAAGGAATAAGTAGTCACACAGAAACACAGTATTTGTAGGAACAAAATGGGGCTTGGCACTCTGTAACCTGCATGCCATGATTATCCTGAGGAATGTGGGGAAGACCATCTCCAAGTGTTTGCTCAACCCCAGGAGCCAAGAGGAAGCTCTGATGTCCCTTTCTGCAATGACTCACACAGTACCTCCATTAGAGCAGGGCAGGAGTCCATTCTGAGCCTGCAAATTTGCAGTTTTCTGAGAGCTCAAAGGGTAAGGGCACCATGGCCAAGTTTCCATTCCATTTAAAATTACTCAAGAACTTTGTCAGGACACAAAGTGGGGATCCTTCACTCATTATATTTTGTACTTGATTCTCTTCCTGTCCTCAGTAAATCCCCGGAGTTGGCAGAGTTTAGCAGAGGCAACTTTTGTCTTTTCCTTAACAGGACCAGCTCCCAAGTGGCTCCATTTTAAAATGCAAATGAAATTTCTTAGTTTTATTTTCAGATTTAAACAATGCTGCTGAGTCAAAATACCGTGGTTTAAAAGTCAGACTGACTGATGTTATAAGACTGACTGATGTTACAACCATCCCCCTCTCCAAAAAAAAAAGCAAAGAAAAATGAGTGATCTGTATTTTTCAATATCACTATTGTCCTAACATAACTTTGAAAATAAAACAACCAGAATTTTTTTTAAATCATGGAGGCATTTTACACTGGTAAAATGAACTGTTGGAACAATCAAGTGTATTTGAAACAAGAGCATTCCTTCTCTTGAGGAAATAAGAGTGTTGCTTTCCTTTGTCCCAGCACTAGAAGATGCCTGTCTTCATTAATCTAGTTCATCAGATTAATTGCTCAACTCATTGTTTTCCGACTATAAAGAGAGAAGGATGAAAGAAATAACCTGTGGTAGTTAGTATTTTGTGATGTCCAGGGGAGAAGAGACAGGGTTTAAGTGCTCAATACCACTCTAGGAAAAGCAAATTCCAGACTGTACTCTATGCGTGGATTTATTGAGTGATTTAGGTAGTAGCCACCCCTTAGAGAATTACTGTCACTGGGAGAAGGTATTTAAGGGGTCGTGTTCATCGCCTCAGAACACAGGGACCGCAGGAGACTTTCGGGTTGCTATTTTCACAGAGACATTTGTTTCCAAACAAAGGGCTCTCTGCCAGCTATTTTAGAAGCACTTGCATAATTATTTAGCCAACTCTCTGTGTTGGGGATTGTCTTTGGGCACTGAGGTTTTATCAATGTCTATTTAAAGAAGAATGAAAAATAGCCCAAGATGAAAACACAGAATATTTCCAGTTTAGAATATGAGATGCTTCCTTTTACTTACAGGGTTGATATCTGGTTTCTCCATCCCTTCTTCCTTCCCTCTCTGAAATTGCCACCTGTCCCTTGGTGTGTCTTAGTTTGATTGATGCTGTTTTCTTTTTAGTGGTACATAAGATAATAGCGCATCTTAAATTACAGATTTGATGAAATACTTGTGTACATGTGTGCACGTATATACACACACAGTTTTAAGGGAAAGCAGATCTTCTCTGTTAGGAACTATTTACAAGCTCTATCTGGTTACATCCACCATGGAACAAACATCGGGTCACATCATGAAAGGGGCATAGGCTATTATTCATACAGAGGCAAAATGGGAAAGATAAAAATGGGCTTGTTATATCAATGATACTTTAACTCTTGGAAAAGATCGGAGAAATGTCCTGAAGCAGCATCTCCAAGTCCTCAAATACCCCTGGCTTCCAGTCCATTATGGAAAAAGCTATTAAGTACAAGGCATCAGGCTCACAGTTGAAGAGCTACATAATAATCAAGCTCTGAGCATGTCCTCAAAGCACTCCCAGCCCATGCAGAGAACCCTCAACAGAAGTTTCAGGACCCTGTCACACTGTGGAGAGGTGATAGTAACCCCCATCTGCTCTCTGTTCGAAAAGTGTGCTGCGTGTGTGTGTGTGTGCAAGTACATCTGTATGTATGTGTGTTCCTGCTCATTTGGGAGGGAGCTGGCTTCAAGGAGGAACGGGGGGGGGGGGAGCAGAAGGACATTTTGGGCAGAAAAAGTAGCAAGCACACCCTGAGGCTGCAGCATCATGTGACAGGACAGCAGCGGCATTGACGGCTGCTACACAGCACATTTGGGGGAACATGACAGGAGATCAGTGTCAGGGCAGGCTGTGGCAGGTTGGAGCAGGCTGGGACAGCTGTGCAAGGCTCTCTGCCCACGCTGATACACTTGGAGTTGATTCTACAAGTGATGAAGGGCCATAAATTCCAACATGGGATCATTTGGCTCCGAGCTGAAACTCTGCTCTGGTTGCGTGTATCCTTCACTTTGCTTTGAGCCCCCAAGGACAAACTGTAAATTTAAGGGTACTTCTTGCTTTTGAGTAAGTGGACTACTGGGTTGGAAAGAGCATTAGCTGTTCTGTACAGTCACTGAGGACCACTGATAGACAAGTATGCTAGTCTGTGGAGGCCAGGATGCCTCAGTATCATAGCAGGAGGAACAGGAGGAGTTCACACTTCGCTACACACTGCTTTTAGCACCTGCCCTACATTTAATCATTTCCTGCTCATAAAAGCCATGTGAAGTAGGAACTATTAGTCTCTCCATGTTACAGACAAGTAACCTGAGGTGCACACATGTCCAGTGACCTGCCCAAGATCACACAGAGCTGAACCAGTGGGGACCGGGGTTTGAATCCAGGCTGCATGTGGAATCCGTGCTTTAAGCCATACGCAGCCTGGCCACGCCTCAGGAGGTACCGCCAGTGGTGCAACTTGAGATTGTTCTTGCCTCTCCCATTCTCTCCATCAGTTCACCTGCACGCTTAAAATCCCATTGTGACAGGTTCACCTTGCTGTTCACTGAACTTCTGTTTTATCAGAACAGAACAGACCCACCGAGGATCTAAGAAAAGCAAGACCCCACTGCCCATCCTCAAGTTGTGCACCATTTAGGACACAGAAGGGGCTGGTGTGTGTGCAGGAAGTAGGGGCAGGGCGGTGGGATGGCGACCAGCAACTGAGCCAAGACGGAGCTGAGACTCCAGCTCCAGGCTGTTGCTAGTCCTGTTAAGAAACAAGAGCCCTTGACCAGCTTTTATACTAATCAACATTTCTCAAACTTCAGTCCTACTGGCACTGCCTACAAGATCCTGCACACATCACAGGCTAAGAGTAGCTCTTATCATTTCTGACTCAGTTTTTTTCTTTTTCTTTTTTTTTGATTTATGTAAAATTTATAGGAAAATTTTATATCACTACTATAAAGGGAAAAGTAGCATCATTCGCCATAAATAGAAAGATAGGGCAAAAAATAAACAGAGTTTTCAGGTCAACTGCCTTTTTTGCAAAAAAAGCTTTGACTGGAACAAAGTGTGTGTCAATTGCCAAGCTCTCACGCTGAGATAGTAGTTGCCACACTTGCTGAGGAATCCACAAAAGCTAAAATACTCACTGTCCGGCAATTTGAGAAACAGTTTGCAGACCTCAGAAATAAATACAATTCAATCCTAGCTAGGAACTGCTGCCTGTTCTCTCTCTGACAGAGAGACTGGAAAAGTTTTGAGAGATATTAATTAAGAATGAACTGGCATTAAACTAAGATTTTCTCATTGGTAATGAAAAGACTGAGTGAAGCTTGAGCAGGTTCTAACTTTATCATTATATGATTTGATACTAACCATGCCAAGTTCAATATTCCCTAAAATTATGTTTTATATCATTATCTACAGAGTTTACACTCAGGGAAATACTACATTATACTAGCATATACAGAAGGTGCTAGAAATGTATACATATTTTAAGCAATAATCTATGTATTTTGAAGTTGAATTGAAGGTACGTAGACAGGCTATGCCCATTCATTTTATGTGCAATTTGTATACTTTGTGGGAATAATCAATTTTATTTCCAAAGGTCTTTTAACATGCGTATACTTTTTGGGGGAACCCCTGGCATATCGAGTCAAATCACATATATGATGATAGAATATTTGATCTGGGATCAAAGATGGGTGAAGATACTGAGAACTTTGTAACCTCAGTGCATGCAAGAACTTCACTGTTAGAAAAGCAAAGTGTAGTTGAAAGGATGCTGGGAACTAGACTTAAGAACTACAGTATAGTGTAAGCCAGCTGTGTGACTTCAGGCAGGTCTCTTATCCTCTTTGAATCTCAGGAAACTGAGAGTCAGCATGCTATTCCTGTCCTATCTGGTGCAGGGGATGACCTGAAGTCACAGGAGACTGTGCTGGTGGCAAAGCTCCTCGTGACCATTAAGGGTCATGGTATCACTGATGTCTTCTCCAGAGTTCCTCTCATGTGAAACTGGCTACAGTTTTGCTGATGAGGTCAAAGGGTGGATGAGATCTGGTTGGGAGAAGGGATATGATGGATCCAGAGAAAAGGCAGGCTGCAAAGTCCCCCAAAAAGCATAAGGAGAGATGAAGTTACCAAATGAGTAAAGAAATGATGATGCTGGGAGGGAGGAGAGTCTTTGCCTCCTCAGTGATTGGGCTTGAGTTCAATTCTGCCTGGGAGACCCACTGGCCTAGCCTCTAGTTGACTGACGCAAGAGGGGCCAGCCGCCCTTTCTAACACCCCAGTTCAGTTTTCTCTATGGAGTTGGGTTCCACAATCCTGGGATACTCTCCCATTCTCTGATTACACAAGTCTCGGCATCTCTGGGCAAATGAGCCATCTGCCTCTCCACTGGCAGTAGTCGAGGAAGGCGGATATTTATTTTAGAAACTACGCTTGCAAGCTTTATTTTTCATGCAGGGATATAATATTTAGGGCTGTACATCTCCACTGTGGTGTTATAAACAATGAAAAACAAATAGAGCCTCTACGCTTCACTTTCCTTCTGAAGTATAATCAAGGCTATAGTTACAATAAAACACAGCTGTGACAGCAACAACAGCAGCACCAAACCGGGCCATCCCCTAAAGAAGAATCTGAGAGAACTGCTGTCATCTTGTGAGCACCCACTGTGTGCCAAGCACGGTGCTCAATGTACTACCTTCTTGAGGTCAGAACCACAGAGCAGTCCCGCAGGGCCCCTGTGACAGCCCCCGTCCCGTGGTTAGTGTGTTCCACATGAAGCAAAATTATGCAACATGCCCAAGTTGAGGCAGCTAACAGGTAGGGGCGAATTTGAACCCAGCTCAGGCTAACGTCAAAGTCCTTTGTTCCTCCCCCTGCTCTGTTCTATTGTGTAATGGAAATTTCCCATTTTTCTGAGGTGAGAATGTACTGAGTGTCCCTTCTCCAGGAGACAGGCAGCAGTGAGAAATGTGTTAGTAAAGCTGAAGGAATTTTAATACTTCCTTTGCAGTCTGAGTGTTAATGGGCTCCAAGTCCCACAGTGGCACTGACATCACCGGGAGGCTGCTGCCCAAATGGAATTTGTTTTTGGTTTTTAATCTCCCAGACAGATGCAGCAAATATTAGCATTTGGCAAATAGAAAGGGGCAGCAGATTTTTATTTTCCAGTTTCGAGGACCCTTTTTTTATATATATATATATAAACAAGAAGGTTCTAGTCTTTGGCTTACTTTTGGGGGGCTTTTTAGAGATCTGTGTGCCATGAGCAAAGGGAGAAGGTGAGGGTTAATGGTCGTCTCCGTTGAGCAGAACAAAATGATCACAATGAACCTTGGAAATGTAGTAAAAGGCCGGGATGTAACATGGGAACAAATGAAGAAATAAACTAAAATTAGAAAGACATTAAGTGCCCTGATGATGATTTTTATGTAATTTCCCAAGTACACAGGGCAACCTACAATATGAATTTCCTTGTTATTAAGCCAGTAAAATCCAGCAGTAGAACCAATGAGCACATCAATATAATTTGTGTGCCAGCAAAGGTGATTTTAACTGAGGTTAAGTGCCTTTAGTCCAAAAGGTTTGTTTTAATGTAAGTTTAACACTAAAGGGGAAATGAGAGAAACGCAGAACAACAAAATTCTCCAATGGAAGTATCTAAGTGTCCGTACAAAGCACATTCATTCCATCCAATCGACCCATGGGGACGTTCATGTCTGAAGTACAAATCGGAATTTAGAGACTTTATGAAAACCTGTTTTTAAGCTCAATATGCCCCAGATGAGAAGGTGTCAATGAGTTCTTAGGGACGCTTAAATTCAGAGATTATTCAATTGCTCTATTCTACAAATACACTTATGAAACTGTCATAGGAAAAAATGCTATGAAATAAACGCTAAATAGCATTCTCAAACAAAATCAAAGACATGGTTTGCCCAAGATTCAAGGGCATGGGCCACATAAACAAAACCTCAAAGAGCAATACAAAGAGGTCCCCTGTGTGAATTAATGGCAAGTGACTTTCAGAAAGCAAAGAAGAAATAGAATGGGGGTGGTAGGCACAGCCCCTTCTGTGGTGTCTTTGTTACAGGCATTAGGTGGGGGGCACCCAAGCTGGGAGGCCAGAGGCCCATGAGAATCAGCCAAATGTTGGAGATACCCAGGGCCCACTATTGTTCTTTCATCACAGCAACAAGTTCATGATCTGGCCTAATTCCTGTCTTTCTTTTTTATGGGGCCTTTCCCTCATGGCTTTTTTTGGCTTCTGAACCTTTATGTCCAGCCTATCTCTGGGTCCCCTTCTTTAGTTAGTGAGCAACTTGTTAACCAAGGTTTCGTGAAGGCAAGGCTCCCAACGCCATCACCTGCCCCTCTCAGCCTCCCCACCTGCACTGGGCTTTTGTTAAACACAGGTGTACAAGATGCCTGCCCAGCTCAACCTTTCTCACTGGCAAAAGCATGAGATTCAGCAGTGGGGAACCTGTGGCCTTCAAGCCATATGTGGGCTTCTGGATCTTCAAGTGAGATTTTTCGACTGAATCCAAATTTTATAGAACAAATCCTTTTAATAATTAGATTTGAGAAGATCTAATATCTTCTAGGGGAAGAAATGGGGAAGAGGAAGCAGTGTGAGGACACCCTGTTGTCTAAACAGGATTAAAAGCATCAGTTCTCAAGTCACACATGGGCTGTTAGTCAATATCAATGTTTTTCTTAACCAGACATAAAACACAACCTCAAAGAAGTTGAATAACTTGTTCTGGGTCCCTCTCAGGCAAGCGAATGACTATGATTTGAACAGACACACATCCAGAATTGTTTTGTGTCTGACAATTTTTCTGAAAGTAAAGCCAGGGAGAAGCTGGGTTTGGTTATCTTTCAAAACTAGCCCCAATTAAACCCTTGACTACTCTAATTTCATTGAGCGAGGCATTAAGGTAAGTTCTAGCTACAAGGTGAGAAAAACAAGATGTTTGCCTTTTAGGAGTTTACAGTGACACCAGGGAGACTCTGTGTGTGTGTGAAACTTACGGCTACATCTGTCAGTTTGCAGCTCATGGAGGCACGTGCAAAGCACTCTGGGAACACAAGGGGAAGAATTAATAACTCTGCCAGAGTTGAGAAGAGGCCTGGGGCAGACTTCAAAGAGGAAATGATATTTCAGTAGGCTCCCAGGGTTCAACTAAAGGAGAAGGAGGTGGAAGCCTTAAAAAAACAGATAAGGCCCCTGGGTCCACAGCCCAGTGTGGCTGGAAGCTGGTTGTCTTGGTGGGAGGTGACTGGGATGAGATCACAGAAAAGCTGCCCTAAGTGCCATCCTTAGCTATTGGGCAGAAGCTGGCAAACTATGGCCTGTGGGACAAACTTAGCCCTTCACCTGTTTGGTAAAGTTTTATTGGAACTGAATCACACCTGTTTTTTATATTTTTTTGTTTTAATTTCTATGGCTACCTCTATTCTATGATGCCAGAGGTGAGTCTGGAGATACAGACTTATGGCCCACAAAGCCAAAAATATTTTCTAAAATTTCAAACCTTATTTTTTATTTATTTATTTTTTTTGAGGCCAGCTCTCTTAAAAAATAGTGTGCTGAGTCTTGGCTTTCAGATGTAAACTATTCATTTTCCATAACAGACTCAAGTGTGTATGGTCAGGCTTTCTAGGGCCTCATTCCTATAGTCTCTAAACAGCATCATCTCGAATCTTCTTCCCCATTGCACACAATCAGCCATTTATCTTTATCATAAGTTTGTCTGGACTTCCTTTCACAATCCCACATGTTAAGCCTTCATTTATTATTTCCTTTTTTTGTTTCTTATTTTTATTTTAGGGCTTTCCCACATGCTTTCCTTTGCTGACATCATTACAAGCCTTCCTCCCCACCAGCAGAAACCCATCACTCAAGTTTGAATCACTTTGCTTTTTTTTGCATCTTTCTCCAATTCTTCATAAATTTCTGTACCACTTTTAGAATGCTGCTGAAAATCGATTTTTTTCACTTGCCATTACTACTTTCAAATTTCATGTTCTGACAGACTGCTATTCCTCTGCAAAACGGCTTCCCTGGTTCTACAAAGCTGTGAAAAATACAAGGTATATCCCACCAGCATTTACAAAACAGAAAAATGGAGAAATAATCATACTGTTCTAGGAGGACTCATTAAAGAATTTCTTTTACTTGTAAATCCTCTTACACATTTAAAATCAAATTTTATCTCTAAAAATTAAATTTGCACTTAATTTTCTAGGGGGCATATCTCTAATATGGAGCAAGGAGTGTGGTTATTGTTTTATTAACCATTGACAATAAAATAAGGTAGAAAAAGGAACTAGAAGTTTTAAAGGCTGTTTTTTCTGGCAGGCAGTATGTATTTCAGTTTGAATACACAGTTTATAATCAGACTACCTGGTTCCAGATCCCAGCCTTGTTCCTGTGTTACCTAGAGTAGGTTAATTAATCTCTCTGTGCTCAGTTTCTATACCTGCTTCCACAAAGGGAGGGTGGGAGGGCAGAGGGATGACTATAACTAACCCATCTCATAGGGTTGTTATAAGGATCATTGGGACAAAGTACCAAAAGTGGTTAGTGTAGTTCCCGACACACAGAAAACATCCTGTCATCTTAGTTATTGCTATAATATGATTCTTAGATTTCTTCAGTTTTATCCCCCCCCTCTCCCCTTACCATAAAGAAGAATGCACAGGGAACAGCACCGTGAGACTAACATATTCTGGTGGACATGAGGTTTTTTTTTTTCTGTCTTTCTGAGAGGGGTCTGAGGAACTCTTCCTCCCATACTCAAGGCCCATGTGGTTTGGGTGGAGTCAATTCAGTCCTGGGCTCTGGAGATGAGACAGGATCAGGACTCAGCCAATGACAACAGTGTATCATGTGGCCAAACTCAGGTATTCATGGATGTGAATAGTGACCTGAATAGTGACCCAACATAGGCCAATGAGAATCCGTCCCTAGGCTTTAATGGAATAACTGGGGTCTGAGAGTCTGTCTCTTTTTGCTGGGTAGACTCTCAGCCTGGAGCTGTTGGGGGCCATCTTTGTCAGCCTAAGGGGAAAATCTTCTCAAGAATGGAGCCAACACAGCAAAAATCAGCTATGAGATAGGAAGAGAAACAATGCCTTGGTGGCACTGGCTCCAACCTTGTCACTCTGGACTTTTCAGTTACATGTGTCGATTTTTGAGCTTAAGCCAGTCTGAGCCGGGTTTTCTGTCACTTGCATCAAAAGGGTTCTGACACATACTAATGAACTGACATGTCTTAGGACCAGAAATGAATCTGATTCTTGCTAATCCTGCTATTTCAGAGAAGGCAATGGGAGGTGGCAGACTTGAACCATAGTTGTGGTTCTGTCTTTAGCCAGCCAGGGATCACTGGGGAAACCGTTTCATCTTTCTGGGTCCTCGTGTAGGTGTATGTCAAATGAGAGAGGTGACTGAAAATCAATCTCTATGATCCCTTTTCAGTTCTAACATTCTTCAAGTGTCTATTATACTTGGGTTCATTTCAATTGCATATACTATGGTGTAATTGGTTACTGATTCTCATATTTGCCTGCTTCCTTCTGTTACAACTTTAAAAATATCCTATTAGACTCTCAATCCCTATACTCCAAGTGTTTATTTCTTCCTTTTCTATTTTCCTCTAAGAAAAATATATTTATTCTGTATACTTGGACATAATGATCCCATTTTCTTTTCATGTCTATATTTTTAAAATCTAATTAAGGTGGTAAGTTCCTTGAGGGTTGAAGCTAGAGGTTTCCTGGGGGTGTAAACATTATTTTTTTTTAATTGCCAACCAAACTGCCAGTTTTAACAGAGCAGCAGGATATGGGTTTTAAGTAATGTAAGCAGGAAATGGGTCTCCGGCCCACACAAAATAATGCAAAAGTACCGGTTTTCCCTAAGTCCACATCTGGCTTACTCATTTATAATTTCAGCCTGAACTGAAATTCTCTTACAGAAACGCAGCATGACATCCACGTCTGCAGAAACATCAGACCAAAGATGAGCATTAGCTGGGCACGGTAGCTCACGCCTGCAATCCTAGCACTCTGGGAAGCTAAGGCAGGTGGATTGCCTGAGCTTACCTGTTCAAGACCAACCTGAGACAGCGAGACCCAGTCTCTAAAAATAGCTGGGTGTTGTGGCGGGCACCTATAGTCCCAGCTACTGGGGAGGCTGAGGCAAGAGAGTCACTTGAGCCCGAGAGTTTGGGGTTGTTGTGAGCCATTACACCAGGGCACTCTACTGAGGGCGACAAAGTGAGACTCTGTCTCAAAAACAAAACAAACAAACAAACCCCCAAAGATGGAACATTAGGTGAGCCCCATGTGAGTCTCACACATGTAAATGATCTGGCTGTTTTGGATCATCATGTTTTTGTCCCCAGTGGTAGGACTTGGAGCTTAATTAAAGATTAGCTCCCTATCTCCATGTTCATTGATTTTAAGTGATTCAATAGCTCTTAATTTTATATAGATCAAGGGGAATGGGAAGAAATGTAGTCATCTGCAGAGGAGAGAGGGGCCCAGAGGAAAAAGACAGTTCCAGAAGGGATGGCACCTGCAGGAGGCTTTCCTGTGTGATGACTGTTCTGCTCTTGTTTATGCGGACTCTGATTATGAGCAGGGCCTTAACTCCAGAGGCTGTAGTGGGCTCTTCTTGGCAAATATAACAAAATGTCCTGGAGGCAGTGGTTTCACAGAGTTGGCTGGTTTATCGATTTAATGATTTCATTAAGGGACTGATGTCTATTTTTCTAGCCACAGTGCCTGCTTTGTTCCACAGTCGATTCCCTTGGTGGGTGGACGGTAGCTACCAGGGTGCATATGGCTACTTGTGTCTTTGTTCACAGATGTCACGGGGAGGGACGCCTGTCCCAGTATTCTACACTTACGTCTTCATTTTCCTCTCATTGGAGAAGCCTGGGTTACATGCTGACACAAAGGGCCATGACTATGGCCAGAAAGCAGAATATGCTGACTGGCTTGAATCGACTGCATTGGTCCTAACCCTGAAGTTTTCCTGGAAGTGTAGAAACGTCAAGGAGAGGAAGAACAAACTGAAATCCAGTGCAGTTAAGAAAAGGAAAGGGATGGACATACAGTTAGGAAAGGAAACACCAGTTGCAACCCCAAGAAGCAGCTCCCAGCAGAGGCCCCTTTCCCAGCTGAGTACCTGCAGAGCATGGCTGCAGGAAGAATAGAGGGTTTTTCCCTCTTTAGCCTGTCCTCTCCCAAGGGCCACATTTCCCAGTTCCAAAACCAAGCGCCCTTGATTCATAGCCTAATTCTTCCAACCCCATTTTAGGATCATGGTTGAGGTACCTGGCTGTTTGTCCCATGCCCTGGGTGAGCAGTGGCCTTATCTCAGGCATCTCCAGAGTCTTTGTACAGCCCCGAGCCCAGTGCCTCATTTCACACACCAGGCCTCCCCTAAATCCCCCAGTGATGGAGTAAAGAAAAATCAGTAACCCCACAGGTTCCTCCCCTGGCACACAGCTCTGTCTTCCCTGGGCCTGGGCCTGATAGCACCAAGCCATTCTCCTGTCACTTTCTTATTCCCTACATTTAAATGCATCAAACAGAACCTATAAATAATAGAAATTTGGTTAGTAAATATATTCTATCTGTATTAAAGGATATGTATTCCAAATCCCCATTATCAGATGTTTATGGACCACTGGTCAATTTTTAATTTATTAAAATATCCTCTTTTTCACTAAGAAAATGTACATTGTTTGGAAGAGATGGATTGGAGGAGAAAAACTGAGTCAACTACGGAAAACCACCAATGCCTTCAATTTCCAAATGTTTCTTCCACACCTAGAGTTGTATGATCTTTCCCCCCTCAGAAAAAGAGAAGATTATTATGACTGATAATATTCATACCTTTCATCTTGTTTTACCCTCCCCAATAGAGGCAAAGATCCTTATACCCGTGATGAAAACAGGGAAATGGAGTCAGCAAGGGCTACATGCTATGCTTGAGTTTCTAACACCCCTGGAATATACGGTGAGTTAGTGTCTGCTCTGGAACACAAATCTGTCCTCCATGACACCCAGCTCCTGACTTTTCACCGACTGCCACTCAGTTTTTATCTGAAAATCTCCACAGTTATTCCATTTTCATGTCATCTCTGTTTCCACCTACCCTTGGCAAGATATCATTAGTGTCACGTCTGAATTCCACACGCTGACGTCCTTCGTGATTTGACTTTGCAAGCTGAGCACATCTTATTTACCGATAAGGCAAAAAGAGAAAAAAAATGTTTGAGACTCCACTTACATTCTTTGGACATTCCCACTTCAAAGCACTTCTGGAGTCGACAGTACTGGCATCGATTCCTGGTGACTTTATTAATAACACAGTTCTTATCTCGGTGACAAGTGTAAATCATGTTCTTCTGAATACTTCTGCGGAAAAAACCCTGCAAGCAAGCAGATGAGAAAACTAAGTACAACAACGGAACTTTATGAGAAATCAAAGCCAACCTTATCAATGCATGGATTGCTTTTTTCTTTTTGAGTAACGGAGTGATAGTAGAAGAAAAGCTAAGTTATTTAAATCTTAAAATCCTTGTGGAATATAAATGGCTCTCCTTTTGCTACAAACCAAAAGGCCCCTTTAATCAAAACTAGACATGACTGTTATTACCTAGCTAAAGGAAAGTTAATACCAAGTTGATTCCCTTGGAAAACATCAGGCAGAGTTGGATCCCTTTCAAACAGGCTTAGCTTCATAACTGGCACCCTTGCTGGCCAGAACAATTTCAGGTGAGGCCACTACCAAGAAACCCAATATGGGAGGCACAGCATTTTGCAAAAGACGTGATCTGTTTCATACAAGAATTAGCTCTTTTTCAAAGGAGTCTTCTCTGAGTTCTTTTATTACATATTTAACTCCTATTAAAATGCTTAACGTGTTTAATTTACAGTGTTAAGGAAAAAATTATCCAAAATTGGAAAAAAGGCATAAGTGACTATCTGTTCATTTACAGTGTATTAGAGCTGCACTGTCCAATATGGTAGCCACATGTAGCCATTTAAATAAAAAAATCAATAAAAATAATGAAAATTAAATAAAATACAACATTCAGTTCCCCAGTTGCATTATCCACATTTCTAATGCTCAATAGTCACATCTGGGCAGTGGCTACCATGTTGGACAGCACATATATAGAATATTTCCATCATTCCAGAAAATTCTATTGGGGAGCACTGGACTATAATGCTGACTGAAAAGCCCACCTAAGAGTCATCTAACACTTTTGAGACATGCAACCTTATTTGACTTACTATTTACTACTGATGGACCCAGGCTCTATAACGACTGTAGCAGACTAGTAAAGTACATGTAATTTTTGGCTACCAGATGAATTATAACCCCAATGATTATTGTTTTACTGTATTGTAAGACATTAGCCATTTAATATCTAACTTTAAGTCTGCAATTTTATTACAACATCCCTTCTTCCTTCCTTCCTGCCTACTGGCATATTTTTCTTATATCCTCCTTTGAACCAGCTTTGTCATCCTACTGTTCCTCTCGTTAATTACATTTTAGAAAAAAAAAAAAAAAAGAAAAAAATTTTTGAGATCTGTTTACTGAAAATTTGAATGAGGTTTATAAAAACTTCTCAACAATTATATTTTGAGTAAAGAAGCAGTTTCTCCTAATTTTTGTGAAACATTAATGAAAGAAAGTAGACATGGGGCTCCAAAGGAAGGGTCCCCAGCCTTCTCTTTGTCCTCCTCTTTTCTACCTACAGCTTTGCAGGCAGCAAATGACTGAGTGAAGCTGGTTGAATATACAGATGGATGAACGCTGAGTGCTGAAGGGGACACCTGCTGCCTTTTCCCTCTCCTAACTGCCCATCCAAAACCAGTACGTTGCCACGAGTATTAAAAATGAGGAGCTTTACTTTGTCAGTCGTGATGTGACCTATACCTGCACTGGAAACAATTCTCCTGAATGTAAGAAATACAGTCTGTGCTGAACAGAAAGCAAGACTTGCCAGCTGAGTTCAACTTCCCCTGTAGTACATTAACACTGCAGGAACCAGAACTGAAAACAGTCTAAACAAAAGCACATTAGCAAAGAAAGCTCATGTAACACACATTGTTTAGGATATTTACATGGGCACCCCAGGATTTTAATGTCTAAGTAAACATATTTTTGCTGGCATGGTTTAACTGTAAGCGCCTGGAAATCTTGTTTAAGGGTGCAGCTCCTGTCACATATCCCAAACACATACAGTTTTCCAAGAAAACACAGTTTATTTTTGTACTTCTGGAGCTACAAATACGCTCAGAATCTAAAATAACAGGTTACCAATGTGCTGAAACCCTTACAGAATCTGCGCAGCGTGGTCACCTCAAAACATACCTTTCCCTGCAGAAAATACCTATGGGCTACTTTTGGCTGCCAGATGTACAGACTCGATTTACAGAGCTCTCTACTGCTCTTCTGCCAAGAAACACTGACACAATAGAAGACACAGTCTCCTCTGCATGTGTGAAGGAAACGAGGTACGGGCAAAAGTGACCTCCTCCGTTTATTAAAAAGCAGATATTCAGTTCAGCAAATTCTTTAGGAGTGACCATGGAGGGAAGAAAAACAACCTCATAATGCTCAAAGGAAAGAAGAGAATATTAAAGAACTTTATATGTCACTAATTACCCAGTCAGTTGGTTCAGTAACAATGATGGCAGAAACTAAATAGGACTTCTTGGTTTTCCAAATCAGATTTTTGGCTGGATTTCAGGAGAAGGTCTCGGTTTCGGTAAATCATTTCCACCGTGGTATAAAGAACACTTGCTGACTAAAATATATGCTGGGAGGTATTTTTATACATGAGTTGGGTAAACAGAAATGCCCTCTGAGCCATAGAGAGGTTTGTATTATACAAATCCTACTTCTCCTTTGTGGAAATTATGAATTGCTACATAAACGTTTGCTTCCTTGTAGACCACTGCTTTGAAGACCGTGTGTGTGTGTGTCTGTGTCTGTGCGCGTGTGTTTGGGGGGAGGACATATCTCCACATCATCCAAATTTTACTTCGTTAATATTTTAATATAAGTTGACTCTTCCCTTTGTTTTTAACATTATTTAAAATGGAAACTCTTAATCTCTTGCTTCACTTGGAAAACCAGCACCGACTTTGAATATTAGTAGGTACTCATAAAATTAAGTCAGATAATACATTAATCAGATGTCATTTTAGTCTCACAGGATACTGGGTCTACCAAAGCCTTGGAGCCGCAAGCCTCCTCCCTCCTTGCTGAAAAGAGAGCTGAACAAATGTTAGAGAATATATCAGCATATATCTGATTTGAGACTTTCTTTTTCAGGAATTCAAAGAAAATAAACAAGTTTCTCACTATGTGATTCAATGTGATTTAAAGCCATGGATCTGTCCCTCCTGAAAGTAGTTGCTTCATATGTTGGGAAGCAAAATTGTAACCCAAAATTTGTCACATGTAAAAATAAGCATAAGAAGTACTAAATTGAAGGGGGATAATTCTTGAAGCCCCTGGATGGGGAGACACACCTGGAGGAAAAGACTGAAGAGCTGAGCATGTGAAGAGGATGGATTAAGTCTTATCTGGAGGGGCAACCTGTGAGGAGACAGGAGGTAGGAAGAACACTGGACCAGAAGTTGAGCCCCTGGGCTGCAGCCTCCTCATTGCCTCTATGAGGCCTGGAGCGAGTCATAACCCGATAGTGCTAAACTCTCTCTTCTCCTAAGTGAGGGCTGGGCAATTTGTTTCTAAGGTACTTTCCAGTTGTAAACTTCTGGGATCCAAGTGTGTCATCACTTTAGATATGGGTTTAAGCTAGGCATCCTTCCCTCTTCTAATACTCTTAAATGCTTCCTCGAGGTTTTTTCCCCTACACATGAACTGTTTCACCTTCTAGTTCTGAGGGAGTGATAAGTTGGGATGGCTCAAGAGTGAGACTGAGGGAGATTCTATGGGCAAAGAGAATGGCCAAAGAAAAGGTAGTATTTGAAAACTGAGAAAAAAGAGACCCCTCACATGTATGGGCATGAATAACAATTTCTTGAGAATAGCATGGGGCTTAAAGGATGTCAACCAGGGGGCTTTCAGATGGTGTTTGCATTTATCTTAGAACAAGGCATTGCAACATCTCTGTGCAGGGCCTCAGGCAGCGTCTGTGCTGGACAAAGTTGGAATGCTTTGATACTGTCCAAAAGATTAGGGATGGAAGCCTTAAGACCTGATTTTCTTATACCAAGTCTAGAGCTGCTAACACCACAATTTTACTCTTTCGTTTTCTGGGAACTTTCTCTTCCCAGTAATCCCAGGTAACTTTTGTAAGATCACCTCAGCCAGGAAGGCTTCTCGGACTGATCTAAGCATACACGAATGCTTCCTCCCCTTGGCAACCTTGGTATTTTGCCTTTCCTTTCATGTCACACCTATTCAAGGATGATACTTAAAGTCTTAAACAATAGCACTATCTGCTTCAGAGGGTACATGGGTGACATGGGGAAATGCCAATCTGTGGCCAGTGGCCACAGCCTCTGGGAGCCCAACAGGCATTGTGTATTTCTCCATTAGGATGTCATAGTACCACCAAGTATGTCACCCTTCTTGCTGGTATCCATGCCTCCCTGATAGGAGACAAAGAGGGGGGTGAAGGCTGGCTCTCAGGATCCAGAGCTAATAAGTTGCTGGGCCTGAGGTGGCCTCTAGGCAGTGTTTAATATGGATTTTCTGGATTCAAAACAGTGTACTTTAGGTGGGGTGGTGGGAAGACTTAAGGCAAAGGCTAGTCAACATGTAGTAGGAAAGTATTTCAATTTTACAACACCTAATAAAATTGTACTGGAACATACCAGCTGAATATCCCAGGGCTGGGACTGAACCTGACACATGGTAGATATGCCATCAGTAACTGTTGGCTGAAAGAATGAGTGATAAAGCCCTAGTTATAACAAGAGCCAAAGTGATAGGCTTGAATTTGGTATGCCTTAGTTCCTAAAACATTCCTGAATGTCACATGTATTCCTTGAGGGTGATATTATCTGTACCTAAGAAACTGAATAGATTTCTCTGAAGTTAGTAGAAAACCTACTGATTTGAGTTATAATCAGGTTAGTCAGTGAGGACTTCTGACTTATGCAGGTTAACTAGGACTTTGGTAGTTCATCGTAGCTTCTGTGGGCTGATCACGACTTTGCTAATTAGTTACGACTTCTTTTGGTTAATAATGACTTTTCTTGCTTAATCAGGACTTGATTAATCATGACTTATGTTGTTTGTGACAGTCAAAGCAGGTAACACAATTAACCCTAATTACCTAGATCAAGAAGACACATCTGTATTACAAAATGAGTCAAGTATTTTCTAACCATGGATTTTTCAACCTTCTTACTTCATGTTCTTCTACTCTTAGTAGAAGTAGCAAAGAACTGGGGTACAACCAAAAAGAAAAAAGAAACACTTATGTGGTGGAAAAGGCCATCTGATTCATGTACAGCAATAATCCTGGAATGCCCATATCTTGCTCAGATTATTCCTCTCTTCCCCTGAGCGTATGAAGTACCATTACTCTAAATCATCTCTTACGTACAATGACAGAACAAGCCTAAATCAAAAGAATATTGTCTCTTTTGAACCTGATTATCCTTCTATACATTAATATGAAAAATTTACTTCCCCTGATGGACATGTATTAAATCCCAAATCTATAAAGAATGTGGAGGAAAGTGGTTTATTTCCTTCCCCTCTTCATATTTAGATATGGGAGTAAGCTGGGCCTCCTTCCCTTTTCTAATACTCATAAATCCTTGCTCTTGGTTTTTTCCTCACACATGAACTGTTTCATCTTCTAGTTCTCAAATGTTATCACACTTAAGAATCTCCACCATCTCCCACAGATGGTGATTTTTTTTTTGGTTTAGATACTGGCTTAGAGATTAAGGATTAGGCTTTAGTTCAGGCACATGTGGATTTGAAATCTGACTCTACCACTCATTATCTGTATGATGTTGCGTGAATTAGGCTAAGCCTCCATTTCCTCATCTGTAAAACGGGGATTACAAAGTGCTTTCCTCATGGGGATCTATGTGTCTCCAATAGGGGAACGCATACAAAGTGTTATCAAAACAGCTGGCACAAAGTAAGTGCCCAATGAATGGTAACTACTGCTATTGACAAAACTTCTCTTCTTACAGCATTCTTTTGGATAATTTCCCACATATTATAAATTATGTGTTTAAAATGAAGATTCCTAAATAGGACAGGACAGTGTTCTGAATCGCTACAATACAGAGGCTGGGGGACAACCTCATGACTCCAAAGGCCATCTCTTGTATTTACTTATTCACTTATTGATTCATTTACTCAAAGCCAGTTAAGTGAATGGATGTGGTCAGCTCTCTTGGGGCATACAAAGATGAATAAGGCATAGTCCCTTCCCTTTCTCAGTCTATAGAAAATGAGTCAAGTGAGCACTATGCAGGAGGTGCCACCAGAGGTGTGACGAGAACGTTAATGGAAGCAGAAAGTGAAAAACTTTCTGTAGGCCCAATATAGTGCCTGGTGCACATAAAATACTTATTGAGCAAATGAAGGCCATAGAATCTGAAGAATTAAAAAGGGAATTGTCACTTGATCCCACCTGTCATGAAGAGGTGGGTTTAAATGGCAAGCTTTGCCCCAAGAGGACTATCATGGGTAAGAAACAGAGGTCAGAGCAAAGGACCCAGTAGTCCATGTCAGTAGAGATGTGAATGATGGAATCTGCATGTGTATAAGACACAGTTGGGAGAGGGGGCTGATGTGCAGGCTAGGGAAGATCCTGAAGACCGTGGCAAGCAGGTACCAGGGAGACACTGTATTTTTCTGTGCAGGAGAGGGCTAGGGGCAGAATTAGACTGTACCAAGATTGTTTGGGAAGCTGTGAATCACTGACTTCATCACACATTTATTTAACACATATTAAAGTGGATATTGAACCCTGGGTATCAACACGGATATCTCATACTCTGAGCCTGTCCTTGGGTCTGGGCAGGAATGTAGCCCTAAAATCTTTGCCTTCTAAAATAACAATGCAATCAGCTGAGTTATGTTTAAAAATACAGTTGCTTGTGAGAATTCATACTGTGCTGTTGCGAATGGAAGTTGTTTGTGAGCCTTACGGCCATTTGCATCAGGTTTAATATGTGTGGAATGTGTCCTAACTGTTTATAGAAAGGCACTATATATAAACTTTTTTTTTTTTTTTAAGTAATTTGGCACCATGTTTAGTCATAAAAAGCACTGGTCCAGGGGCAATCCACCTGGAAAGTGGTGTGGGAAGCACATCTATGTGAAATAGATAACTGCGGAGTTAATTTCTATCCCATGCAAAGTTCAAAAGGGAATTTCTCCTTCCAGAGCAGAAATTTAAAAAAAGGAAAGAAAGTGAGGAGTGGTACTCAATTGTTTATTTCTCAGCCATTAAAGGGAAAAGATTCGAACCTTGTCTCACTCAAAAGGTAGCCAGGTGACAGGCCAGGTTGTCATTTAGGACCAGCGCAGAGCTGCCAAAAATTCCCATGTCTGGCCAGAAGCCAAGGTGCTGCCACTGGGAGGTGAGTGTGGAAGAATCCCAACACAGCCACTCTGGGAAACATGGCTTTTAGACCAGGAAACATGTTGCCTTAAACAAACAAAAAACACCCTCTGGAGTGAGTGGAAGTCTATGCGTGACAACGTGTAAAAAGTTATTAATAGCAAAATTTGGGGGGAGAAAGAGAAAAGTTAAGACCTTTTCACCTCACTAAAAGACAATGGGTGAGAGGGAGGGAGAAAGTAGAAAAACAGCCTGCGATTTTGATGACCGAGAGTTTCCTTCCGAGCAGGGAGGGTGGGCATGAATGTAAAGCAAAGAACGCGGAGCAAGTCAAGTTAGGGAAAAGACCCATCTCAGAGCCACGAAAAAGGAAACACCACAAAATCTGTACGCCAAACAAAAAAGCAGACTTGTTCCCAGGAGCGAAGGCTCACCCTGCCAGGACCTGGCCTCGGTGCTGGGAATTTGGTAAAGATGAGTGAATAATGAATGGCCACAGGAAGGATTGCAGTGCTCTGATTTTTAATAGCCATGGCTTCTATTACCTAAGGCCCACTAGGCCCTGACGTCTCTTGCCCGCTAGCTTAGAAGGCATCTCCTCTGGCCTTTCACTTGGAAACTGTATTTTAGGGTCGTCCCCCTTCAATTCCTTTGGTCCAGAAGCTCCCTCGGCACACTTATTCCTGCCCACGTTAGAAAGGCAATCCTGTATTTTGAAAGATACCTAGAAAGATGGCCCCAAAGAAGGCAGTTATTACAGATTTAGAAAAACATCATCTTTGTACAAGCTAATCTTTCCAGAAGAGTATGAATACATTTTCTTCAACTTTGTCAAGTAAACACCTGAGATCCTTCTAATCTCCAATTAATTAAAACTC
Organism: Loris lydekkerianus; assembly: GCA_963574355.1. NCBI lineage: Eukaryota > Metazoa > Chordata > Mammalia > Primates > Lorisidae > Loris > Loris lydekkerianus. Next base: position 27,300 of record CAUYPK010149183.1, on the reverse strand, counting down.
CCTGGGAACACCAATGAAAAGGAGGCCCATGTTCTTCACTGAGAACCTGAACTCACATCACTAGAGATCAAGGTCTAAACTTCTGTGATATCCCAGGAAAGGCAAGAGTCAAGGAATTGAGTTCACAACATTCTTTATATTAGGGGAATATGATGCTGGGAAGAAATGGTGCTAGGGTAATAACTGGAATTTATCAGTAAGGAGATGTCTCGGCTGGGTAAAATCTATTTTAATTTAGGTGAAAAAACGTCTCTTTATATTTCCAAACATGACCTTGGGTAAAATAACTTTTGAAAACATGATCAGGTATCATACAAGTCTGATTATCCTACCTTCCTTCTAATTGGTAGGAAGCAAATCCATTACATTTTGTGGCAGATCATCTCAAAATGAAATCTGGGGGGAGAGAGTTTCATAAGGCTATGAAGTAGACACTGCTAGTTACACTGGCTGTTTTCAAAGGCGAAGAGGTTTGTTCTGGGCAAGGCTGGCCTCACAGGAATATTTCTGTGCACTTCCACAAGGCCCTGCACTTAAAAGGCTCCTCTCCTCCTTTATTGCTCTGCTGTCATTGTTTTAAAAATTCTAAATAATTTTTTAAAAAGAGACAAGCATTTGCAGTTTGTATAGGGTACTGCAAATTATGTAGCCAGTCCTGGCTCTAGAATACAATCTACAGCCAAAGTGTTCTACCTTTTCCCTTTGTGAGGATGTGGAAGTCTTAGATAGTCTTTCTTCTCCTCTGGTTGACCTTAAGCCTAGTTTCAAGACTGTAGATCAGACAGAATTAAGTATTACACCTCAATCACACTTATTCCCTCAGGACTCCCTGGGGATGATTCTGAGAAATTCCACTACCTCAGCAAGAGCCAGAAAGAAAAACCTTTCAGGAGGTATTTAATGTTTTACTACGGGGCTTTATTTCCCACATGGATAAGGAACTTTGGGGGAAGAGGGAAGCTGGGGCTGTGGGAAGAGTGAGCAGAATACACAGCCTGTCTTTGGAACTGTATAAAAGTTCCTTCCAAAGAGCACATATATATCTAGGCACAATTTCAAGAAGATCTCCAAAAGCTCATTCAGAGACCTCCTAGGTGTCTCTGAGCACCACTTGGGAGCCACTGAAATAAAGGATGAATTAAAAAAGAAGGTAAAGAAAATGAGGTTGAGTAATTGGTTATCCAAAGAATTTATGTGCAGCAGGTTAAATATTATAATACACAATATGGTATCTCGGGGACCACTTCACCTCTTCTTTTAAGCGTTTGACTTAAGATGTGGTTGGGAAGAGAAACTAACAGGAAAAAAAACAAAAACCTCTAGAATGGAAGATTTCACTGGACTCCACATGCTTTATTTAAATCTGGTCTTGAGAATTTACTTTAAACCAACTAAAGACATCTGTTTTCTAAATTACTTGGGTCAATTATTTTGTACCCTTCCCTCAGTGAAACCCATAGTTACCAATTTATTATCAGGATTACTCTAAATATTACAGGGCAAGAAGCCAGTGAATTTTAAGTTTTTAAATACTCAATTATTTTACTGAGAAAATGTACCAAAATAGCTCCTCAGCTACATCACAGGAGTTAGCAGACCCCAGCTGCTTTGCACATTAATTATTAAGTCTCATCTGGACCCAAATTAAAGATTTTCATCTGTACTGAAAAGGAAAGAAAGAAAAAAAAAAAAAAAAAGGTAAGCAGAAGGAGAGCCAAAACATGCTCAAATATACTTAAACTCTTTGCAGAAGATCATGAATTTTAAAAGCTCCTTTAGAAGTTTGGTATGCAACATTTCGCCATCAACAAAGCCCAGACTTAGCTCTATCATCACATGCTGGTTGATGGCAATGCACAACCCCATGACAACACTGCGTATCACACAATTCAAAGGCCTTTCTTAGAGTCCCCCCATCCCCCTTCCTAATAATGATGATGTACTTGCATTGCTTTATGATGTTAAGGACCTTATTAGTATAGAAAAAAATGCTTGTCTACAACTCGGTTTATTTTCTCCATGTTTATTTACATTTCAGGGCCATGTTTAAGTCTTCTCACTGGAATTTTTCTCACAGTTACATCCCAAACCTGAAGAAAAAAGGGAGAAACCATTGAGGATGTGAGGGCCGGAGAAGAGAAGCCAGTGAGGCCTTTACATCTAAGTCTTCCAGAGTCCGACAACTGGAAAATAACAGGATTTATTGAATGTAGCCTTCTGCTTCTCTTCACCCAGACACTGCTCTGACAGTGCAAAAATCTCACTAAGCTTATTGAGAAAATACTGTTTCAGTTCCAGTTCTCAAAATGGATTCTGTCCTTGTATGGCAAAGCCGTGGCGACTCCAGGCTGAGGCTTAATAATGCTGAGAGAGCATCAACTTCTAAACAGGGAGGTCAGTGAAATGGTTTAAAGCCCACCTGCCCTCAGAGTTGCTGGTGCCCTTGTCCAGTCCTACCCAGACCCTCCAAACCGAGAGCGTCTCTCTCTGCTCTAGGTTGTGCACATGCTCTGTGACTCGAGGTCCGTTCTCTGCCCTGTGCTTTGGTTCAGGTCTGCTCGTGCTCCAACATATATCCCCCAGGATAGTTCAGGCTCCACCTAAGTCCATATACTACCCGTGCATGGTGTTGGAACACATGCTGCAATAGTGCAATACTGATATTGTGTCACGTTCTTCCTCCAAACAGGTGTCCTTTACAGGCAGGGATGTGACGATCTTTCTTGTGATGGAACATAGGTCACTTTTAAAATAAAAAAATAACATCATAGTATATGGATCTTTCGCAACGAAGGAAAGAGAAGGGGGGAAAGATCAGCAAAGAAACCTAAATTCCATAAATATAACCACTACCACAATTCTTTAAGTAGAAGAAAAGGGAAAAGAAAGTTACATTTTCAATAGTAACACTCTAATACATGCATGTCATAAATCTAGGCAGCAATGTTCACTTAATGATTTATCCCAAACTCCCTTCTTTCTTATTCCAAATTAGCAAAAGTAGGCTCAAATTTCACCCACAGGCTTCTCTTTCTTGATCTTAAAAATTAAAGTAGCTATATCACGTCAGCAAGGTGCCAAGATTTGAAATTAAATAGGTCTCCAAAGCAAAAGGTAAAGTTCTTTTAAACAACATGAACTTGCCTGCAATTAGCACATTATAGCTTCCACCTAAGCTCCATGCTATATAAAAATTCACTCCTGGAGCTACTGATGTTTCAAAGACCTTAACTTTTGTATTGTCTGAACCTATTTTGTACCAGAAAATTTAGAAGAATACATACAATTAATTTTTTAAGGGTTGCTTCTCTGCTTTTCCACTTTATACCTGACTTTAGTTGGTAAAAAGAATAGCAGCCCTTTAATTACACTAGAGAGAAAGGGGAAAATAGTCCCAGTAATAAAAGAGGTACCTGCCAATTAGTTAGATTGTTCTCCAGTTTTCAATTAAAGGAAGCCTAATGGATGTAGGGGGACCTGTTTTATTTTCCCTGACAGAGTCCTTATTTTTAAACTCTTAGCTTCATTTTCCAAAATTGCCGGCTTTAGACAGAAGAAATATATATCTTGAGAGGAAAGCTGTACCATTCTTCTTATATTTCCTGGATCAAAATTACATTTTTCTCCTCAGTGGCTACTTCCCATCTGGCTTCACAAAGCTTCCCGCTGTCCAGGGCGGGCTAGTTAAAGGATGGTGGTCCCTGAGGTTATAACCCCCTGCAGAAGATGGGGTGTCACAACCTGCCTTTCAGCCGAGGAAGGCTCAAATGGGATCTTGCGGGGCTGTTTCAGCCTAATTTTGCTCTCTTCAGATGATCATTCCATGGAACTTCATTTACCCTTCTAGTTTTCTCCAGAAGGACAAAGAAGATAACTTAGAAGGGTGTGTTTATTTTGAACTCATCCAAAAGCACTTCGGTCTCTCTCAAGCATCTGCCTGTGTATGGAATTTGGGAATATTTTCCTTAGGTCAAACAGGACTGAACATTTCCTTGGACACGGTTGGCTTTCTTCCTTGGAACACACACGTTTTCAGGATGGCTATTTTTATCCAGAGTTTTCTCAAATGAATAATTAGGAGATGTCCACAGGCAGGTGTAGGAAAAAGATCTGGGACTCTATAAATCATGATTAAACTCCATTTAACCACCAAAGGACCGAATCACCTTTTGTAAACATCTTAGCTGTTTTGTTCCTGTGGGACGGCACTGTCTGGACCTGGGGATTTGTGGGGACAATTCTCCTTACTGCCAACAAGAGCTATAGCATCTGAATAAATCCCTTAGGATCGAACTGATCACTCAAGGGCTGGAAAATAAGCCATGAATCACATTAGCCTGGTAATTTGAGAGGTAATGTACCTACAGAGAGAAGACATAATGTATCCTATATTAATTCCTATTTGTTTTTGATATCAGTTAAAGTTTATTTGATTCAGACTAAAGACAGCTGTAAGAGACACAGTAGACCACAGCCTGACACCTTCACGAGCGTTAGAACATACCCGGTGAAAATACCAAGCAGTGACACAAAAAGGAATGCTTTTATCCTGCCAAGGAAACAGAAAGGGCTTTTAGAAGCCCCTCAGAAGGAGATTCTGAATTAATTTGTAATTTCAGGTTTCCAAATGGCGTTTATGAGCTTGCTTACCCAAAGTATTGCAGAACATCATCTCTTTTAATTTTTAATTTTTATCCACACACTGTTCTAAAAATATACCGATCTGAATCATGGCCTCTCATCTTGTTATCTTAATGGGGGCAGGATAGAGTATCAGGCTGGCCATTCCGCATTAGGTGTCCTCATTTACAGATTGAAAAAAAAAAAAGTGCCAGACATAAATTATTTAAAATCTATTGTATCAGTGTGTGTTCTGTAAGCATTCACTACTGGCAAAGCAGACAGATTATTTTTCACTTTTAATTGTGTTGATACCTTATCTGCTTTATTGAAAGTGGAGAGTGGTAGGTGAAACCACATCACACGCTGAGGAACAGAGAAGTAATGGGGTGTATTATTTAAAGCCAAAGTAACCCATTTAGTGGATGTAAACTTAACACACTGTTAAGGAAGGGAAAACCTGAAGTTGCTATTTAAGTCCATAATGTGTATGTATTACTGTGTCAAATATGAACCAGGGTAGCACAGGGCAAAGTCCCTTAAAGAGCTCTTAGCCAACTGAATTGGTGATACCAGACACTTATGCCACTTGCCAAGCACAAAGGAAGCCATGGAGTGTGAATGCAATTGGAGGGGACCTTGCTCAGCATCCCCCTTCTCTCTCCCCTCCAAATCTCAGGCGTGTCTTAAAGCAACATAAATCAGAAGAGATTGTCACTAGGTGTGTTTAATCTAATCTAAACCTTGTCTTATCTAAGGAAAATCTTTAGAGCAATAAACACATATTTAGATAATGAGATTACTTATCTCTGAGTGGAAATGGACTGAAATAAAATTGTACCTAGAATATAGAATTCATTGTTAGAAAATAAAATTGAGCCCTAATCCACCCTTCTCCCTTCCATCCCTGTGACCATCATCAAGAAGTACATAAGTGTGCTGGATATGTCAGTATATTTCCAGAAAGTTCCTTATCATTATCCAAATTTAAAAGACTTTTCCACATCTGGCAACTCAGAAATTCATTTGGGTGAACTGACAGATGAGTGGTGGGATATATACAGATAGTGACTATAGAAGGTCTCTGTTATCTTCCTCCTCACTATTAAGTTCTTGAACTTGCCACCAAGAGTTTACATGGACAGCACTGTACAAACAATATGGTATGGTTTCATAACCTTCATATATCAATGTCTCACAGCTGTGGTGGTGTCTTTCTGAGTGGTGTTCATTATTGTTGTTGTGTGTTTTTATGTGCCATCATGAGAATGTCAGAGCTTAGATTAGAACAACAAACAAACATCATTAAATTTCTTGTTAAACTTGACAAGAGTGAAAGTGAAATCAGGGACTGTTAGTCCAAGTTTATGGGGATAATGCCATGAAGAAAATGGCGGTGTAGAAATGGATTAAATGTTTTTCTAAGAGAAGAGAAAGCATCACTGATGAAGAGAGGTTAGGGCAGCAGAACTGATGAAAACACTGCAAAAAATTGTGTGTTAAAACCATTGGTTGACTGTGAGAAGTGTAGCTGACCAAATAAACATCAATAGAGAAATGTGAAGATATTAACCAAAAATCCTGACATGAGAAAGGTGTGGCTCTTGTATCACAACAATGCTCCAGCTCACACAGCTCATTGACTGTGAGAGAGTTTTTAGCCAGTAAGCAAATAATTATACTGGAACACCCTCCCTGCTTACCAGATCTGACACCCAGTGATTTTTTTCTTTACCAAAAGATAAAGGAAATATTGAAAGGAAGGCATTTTGATGACATTTGGGACATTAAAGGTAATAGGACAACAGCTCTGATGGCCATTCCAGTAAAAGAATCTAAAATAGCTTTGAAGGGTATACTTGGCACTGGCATCATTGTATAGCCCCCCAAGGGGAATACTTCAAAGGTGACCATAGTGATATTCAGCAATAAGGTATGTAGCACTTTTACTAGGATGAATTCTTAAACTTAATTGTCAGACTGTCATAGTTGATGAAATTGAAAACTTCACAATTCTGAAGGTTTCTGTATCCTCGGCACCAATTCTAGTGTCTTACCTGTCTTACGGTAAATAATTTCTCATATGGATAAGTGGAGGGTTGCACTCGGGCATGACTCAGTTTGCCTAATGTCCTCTGCTGGGGTTATAGAATGGTTGAAGAGAAGAAGTCCCAACTAGACCCCAAATGGCTGCAGGCTAGTTTACTGTCTGTCTTTTACTGGGTTTAGGACTGTGGCACATTGTTGAACTATCCCCATAGTTGCATTTCACAAGTTTGAAATGATCTCTGTATGATCTCATGTGCTTTCTAGCACTGACGTTTGAGATTTCCATGTGTCTGAACAAGGACACACACATTAATCATGTCCCCATTACGAGCCTTAGCCGTGTACCTTGTATGGTACATGGGTGGTTTAGTAAGATGGGAATAGCTAAAGATAGCCAAGCCTCCCAAATGTGAATCCTTTCTGCATTGAGTCAAAATATAGCAAAAAGACAACTCCTTGCAAAATACTCAAGTGGATTAAAGAACAGGAAAATAAACTGCATCATATTGGATATTTGTGAGTTTCATTTCTACACAGTCAAATATAATTTATGGCAACCCCCTTCAATGAAAGCCCAATGTTAGCCATGGCACTGTTCTCACCATCCAAACTCCACCACCCCAAACAGTATGAGCTTCACATTGAACTCCTGACCTTTCCAGCAATTATCCCCGGAATCTAGACAGCCCCATCATCACCTCCAGCCAATGTGTGAGAGGAGCAGCAGCCAGGAATGTTCTGCCTCTGGTCCCGAAGGGAACCAGAGTGAGGGAAAGGATCCTGCTTTCCTCTCCATCTGGTTTCTCCAATAAAAGGAAAAAATAAATAAATAAATGGAAATGAAAAGTATACAATTAAAAAAAATCATATTTAACTTCCTTTTGCTAATGTCTGTAAGATGATTTTTGGCCTGGCAGGAGACTCCAGATGGGCCGTATAATGAATATAATTTAATACAAAAAAACGGAGTTCACAGAAACACATTTTTCCAAGTCTGAAGGTATTGGGTTGTCTCACACTGTTTAATGCAAAACACCAGGACAAGCCATTGTGTTTCTTCTTCTGCACATTGGCCTTTAAACCTAATATCAGTGTGGCTAGACCTGAAGCCATCAAAACCAGAAGCTGTCACTTTCTGAGATGAGGCCCTCACCAGCACACATTCACCCCAAAGGCCAGAGACCACTAACCACTCAATGTGTTTTTCCTCTGGGATCTCAGGATTTATATCACCAATTAAGGCCATAATGAGTGCCCCAAGTTGACCTCCTAGGAGCAAGAATTAATTAAGCACAGTATTTCTTAGTAAAGAATGACATTTTTCCAAACAAGTTATATAAAATAGCTGTATTTTGTAATATTACTATCCCTCTATGTACCAATCCTAATTGTTAACACAAACAGAACAATTCAGGAACACAGCTTAGTTTATGTTTTTAATTTGACAATAGAAGAAAACAATTTTTACTTTTATCCTTATTTTGGGAGCGAAGAGAATGTTTTGAGTGCATTGTTTGTGTGAAACACACCATCATTCACGTTACTCCTATAACAACACTTTCAAATATTAACACCACCACAAAAAAAGAAGGAAGGCAGGACTCATATTTATAATCTTCCCAGCTTTCAAAAATGAAGAGTAGCTTTACAGACCTATTTGTTTCCAAAATTCTTGAACTTCCATAAATGTTATAATTGAGGTTAAAAAAAAAAGTTACGTCTTCCATTTTGTAAACTACACATTTGATAGTCTAATCCAAGGGTTGGCAGACTTCTGTAAAAGGCTAATATATTTTTTAGGCTGTTGATCATACCATCTCTGCTGTAAAAAGACCCCTCTCTGCCCTCATGAGGTGAAAGTAATTACAAACAAGAAATGAATGGGTTGGCTATGTTCAGAGAAAACTTTATTTATAAACACTGAAATCTGAATTTCACATAATTTTCATGTGTCACAAATTTTTTTAAAAAATCTAAGCATTTTGGGCAGCGCCTGTGGCTCAGTGAGTAGGGCATTGGCCCCATATACCAAGGGTAGTGGGTTCGAACCCGACCCCGGCCAGCTAAAACAGCAGTGGCAAATGCAACAAAAATAGCTGGGCGTTGTGGTGGGCACCTGTAGTCCCAGCTACTTGGGAGGCTGAGGCAAGAGAATCGCTTAAGCCTAAGAATTTGAGGTTGCTGTGAGCTGTGATGTCATGGCACTCTACTGAGGGTGACATAGTGAGACCCTGTTTCAAAAACAAATTTTTTTAAAGCATTTAAAATGTAAAAAATATTCTTAGCTCTCTGCTGTACAAACACAGACGGAAGACCAGATTTATACATAAACATATGTATCGTTTTTAGTAATCAGTGAGGTCTGAGAGAACACGATCTGTGTCATTCTTTATCACACACATGCACCCACACACATACATACACCCTAATTATCAACATCTGAAACTGTTCATATAGTACAGAAAAATGTGGACTAGGCCATGAACAAAACCTCAGCCTTGAAGAAACATTATGATAGTAAGGCAAAGAGGCCTCCTTCCTCTCCATCCTTTCTCATAAAGAAAATTCCCACTCTAAATTAGAAATCATGTCCTCTCTTTTTTTAAGGAGTTAATGTAGCCAGCACGGATGTGGAAATCCCTACAGCCTAGTTGCCAATTAATGTATTTAACTCTAAAGAGCAGGGGCTTTTTAATTTAGCTCATTCATCACTAACGAAACATTTTGGTAGAAAATATTAGGATTTCCAAATAACTTTATAGCTCTGTAAATTGCCAACATACCATCTGCAATTGAATTAACATTTATAACCAAACTGAAATAATAAATAAAGCAAATTACACTGCAAATATTCGTGAGTGCCCAATATGCACTTGAGAACGATAATTAGCATTTTATAATCATGCTTCGTTTTCTTTATCCAACTCCCTGTCACATTAATGATAAAATATTTTAAACTGTGCTCTATCAGCAAATGGCAGTACAATCTCTAGATTAGCCATTAACTAACACGGGGAATGAAAACAGTTTGCGCTGGTGACATTATGTACCCGCAGAAGTTTTACTCATAATCACATCCTCCAGCCTCCCTTGCTCTTATCTCCATTTTATTTTATTTTATTTTTTCTGTGCTACCAAAACAAGACTCAGAAAGCTAATGCTTTATTTGCACCATCTGAACCTGAAGCTCTGTGGAAACTAAAGGTACTCATTCTTTTTTAAGGAAAAAAAGAAATCTTACATTTATTATGTTTTCCTGATCTAGAAAACCGATTTATTTAAACATTTATTATGCTTTCCTGATCTAGAAAACCAAAAGGGGTCCAGAGGTCAAGAGGCTTACGTCATTCAAATGGAATAACTCCTGTCTTCAAATAATTCCAGAGTCCTCTCTCTCATAATGATCTGACATCCTCTACTGAAGTTCCTGTAATTTTTTTCCTAACTTCAAATAAAAATTAACCAAGTTAGTAAAGAATATTTATACACACACATAAACACTTTTCAACTAGATTTTCTCCCAGTTAGCAAAATGTCCCCACGTTTTCCCATCACCTTCCTCCCTTAAAACAACTGTATCCAGACACTTTCTTGAACCTTTTCTGCCTCGTGCTCCATCTCCATTTGCATCTGACATTTCAGGGTTTTCTGCCCGTGTTACTTGGCTGTGTGTGATTCCCACATCTCTTTGGTCCAGTGCTACTCTGTCTATCATGGCAGCCACTAACCATATGTGGCTACTAAACCCTGAAAGTGTGGCTCATACAAATTGAGATGTGTTAGAAATATGAAACTTCAAACTTGCAAGACTGAGTATGAAAAAAACAATGTAAAATATCTCTATAGCTTTATATTAATTATTAAAATGCTCATATTTTTGATATTGCATTAGATAATGCATATTAGTGTAATTAACTTCACTTGGCTTTTAAAAAAATGCGGCTCTAAGAAAACTTAAAATTACATATGTCACTTGTATTTGTGGCTAGCATTATATTTCTATTGGACAGAGCTAGTCTAGTAGGGCCTAAATGCAGTGATGCCTGAAGTTTTTTGTTGAGCACACGCTCAGCTACTGACCAACATGATTATTATTAAAGGGCCAAATCGAGCAAAGCTTTTGATCAACTAAATCCTGCATGAGTTCCATCAGGCAACTGCAGATGTTTCAAAGAACAGTAATCTCGGTCTCAGCCTGCACACTGCACAATCCTATCTGTACTGAGATAAAGGTTTGATGAGCCAGACATCCACTTGGAGATAGAAGGAAAGTGAAACGATCGTTTCCCTATAGGTTGCTATGTGCTCAGCCTCCCTACACAGCCAGGTCCTAGAGGAAAAACAAGTAGTTGAAGCCTTACTTGAGACAGCCTAGAGATCGTGGTCATGGGTCCTGCTGCCAGATAGCCTCTGGTCAAGTTCTGTCTCTATCTGTTATTAACTGTGTGAACTTAGGCTAATCGCATAACCTCTCTGTGCCTGGGTTCCTTACCTTTTAAACAGAGATCGTACTATTTTCTATCTTGCAGAGTTGTTATGGAAATTAAATGAGCTTATACATGCAAAACGCCTAAAATAGTACCTGCCAAAGCATAAGCGCTCAAAAAATATCAGATGTTATTACCATTACTACTCTACCTTTAAAGGCAGACAGAAGCTTTCAACAAAGCAAATCGAATTGGCAAAAGGTGCAAGGGAAGCTGAAACAAAGAGGAAGGTGAGACCAGGAATGAAAGCAAGATGGATACAGGTAGGGAGAAAAAGAAAACAAGTCTCATTAGCTACAGGAATGATGCGTTGAGAACAAGCGGAAGCGCTTGTTCTGGATCATTCACACAAACCATGCTGCCACTAGCTGATCCACTTCTTCACTCAGTGACCATAACTCGCAGGCCGGCACTCCCAACCGAGGCAACACCTGTTAATTCTAACAGTCTATGGATTTGCTTTTCAGGTTGTAAAAGCAAACTGTGGGCTGTAGGGACTAACTTTTGGACAAGCTTTTCTTTAATTCTGCTAATGGTTTTCATAATCGTTTTAATTACAAAAAAAGAAATTCCAAAAACATAATTCTGTTATTCTCATCTGTGGTATCTTCCCACCATCAAAAGCAGAGGTTGCAAACTGCTAATCTGCAAGCTGAATTGAACTAACAAACACATTTATTTTGGCTCAGACAGTGGAGGTCAACACAGTCTTGTAAAAATGTTGAAGTACATTGCCAACATTTAAAAAGCAGGAGATTTCACTTACAAAAGAAAGTGACTGGATGTTCTTTCCTAATATTTTCTTGCCTAATCAGTGCATGACCTGAGAGTTTTTCAGTACCGAAATATCTAGAGAATTGGAAAATACCTTGAAAAAGCTGCAGTCCTCAAGTAACAGAGAAATGCTCTTGAAATATTAGAAAATCTGGAAATGCTTCTTCCATACCCCCATAGGGCAGTGGCTCTCAAAATGTGGTCCTTGGACCAGCACTCAGCATTACCTGGGAGCTTATTAAACACACATTTCCCCACCATGCTAAAGCTTGTACTTCACGGATAGAAGACAGATGCCTTCTTTGCTATACTACTCCAAACCCCACCCTCTATTCACTGTATTAACTCAGCCTGCATTATTCACTTACTTGCCCTCCCAAAAAAGCATCTGAAGTCTCAAATCCAATAGTAAAATTATTTCCAATAAGAAAAAGTAAATACAACTGCTTAATAGGCTAATTCCCACAGAAAATGATGAGGTACCCTTTTACCTAAACTCAGTTAAATGGATTATCACTGACTCTTACCTTTAGGATTATATGAAACATGACAAAAATGTATCCTTGGCATACTTTCAAGTAGTAATGTATCATAGCACGTTAAAGATGGAAGTTACCATTTGATCCTCACCTGGCTCATGTCATAGGTAGAGAATCATGCTCCTAAAGTAAAAGGGAAAGAGAAGTAACCTGTGGGCCCACGGACTTGACCCAGGTACTAGGCCCCACCTTGGAAAATGTGGCAGTGATAGTACCTACTTCATAAAGCTATTACAAGGGATAAATTAATTAAAATACGTGTCTGGCACATAGTAAATTCTAGATAAATCTTTTTCAATTAAAAAGCACTGTGCATATGTGAAATTGTTTATTTCACAAAATAATTTCACTGCTCATATGTTATCATCCTCATTTTATAAAAGATGAAATGAAGTTTCAGTGGCGATGGAGGCAGGATTTGAACCAAGACTATTTGTTTCCCAGTCCAGTGGAAATTTCTAGCTCAGGCTGAGGGGATGCACACAATAACAGGATAGTTGTAACCACACCATTGCAATATTCCATCTCGCCAAAATCAAGCCTGTGGTGAAGTATACAAGCCTCTCTACCAAACAAATATGGCCAGCTCCTTTTTATTTAGGGGTGATGGTCATTTTGTGGGTCATTTAAGCTCTTTTCCAGCTTCTTGGTCATTGCACTGCTGGTAATCCATGCAGGGAGCAAAACTGGGGAGGAAGTCAAATCCACCTGTTTCATTTTCATGTGACTCCTATTCAGACACATCCATTAGAGGAGGGTTTGAAATATACAGTGGAATTAATATGACCTGTTGGTTCTGTGATCACTGATAATCCAGTCTCCTTTAAAAGGGAATAATGGAGCCTTAGCAGGTGGTAACCCAATGAAGTGTTTGAAGCAAGTATGAGATTTAAAGACTTCCAAGATTTCTCAACTCTGTCTAACCAACTAATAATTAAGAGCTGTCAAAAGCACTTCCAACATTCTCTATATCACCTTAAAATCCATGAGATTCATTACTTTAAAAAAAGTCATGGCATGTACTTTACTTAAAAGGGGTTGAACAAAATTGCATTTGGTTTTGTGTTCAAATTTTAAATAGGAACAAATTAATAAACAGCTTTTGGAGTTTTGATAAAAGTTGAAATGTAAAAAAAGGAAAATAATATTCACAGTCAGAGACTGACATGGACTACTTAACCCCAGGCACAATAAGCTTGAAATTTTAAAAAGCAGTCATTTCAAAGACAGTGAAACATCCCTCATTTCATAATACTATACACCATGTTGAAACCCATGAACACACCATGATAGATTCACTGAGTAATTTTTAAGTAAATACTCTGCATGTTTTCTCATTGCCCTTCCCTTGACATTCTATACTTCACAAAAATTCATGTTCAAATTCAAAGAGGAAAAAAAAGAAGAAAGATAGACAACATTTTTTTAAAACAGCCAAGCCTTGGAAATATGTACAGAATTTATGCATGTTTCAAGTGCTTTTTCTCTTTTGCCAGAGGCTGTAATTAAAGGCCCATAGACAACTTCCAAACTGAGGCCAAAGAGAATTTTGGTTGAAGTCAGGAAGAGTTCAGCACCCTGACCATGCACAGGAATAGCTCTTCCCAAAAGGAATGAATTACTGTCTTGGTAGGGAGCACCCTGGAAACACAGGGATCAGAGCAGCTCTCACATTAGAACCCACATTTGGTAAAGATAGAAAATTCATTCAGTGGCCTAGAATCACTTTGTTAATAATTGTGTGTTCTGATGCAGACCAGGAGAAAGCAGGGGGCCTGCTTGGAGACCACTCCTGGAGAGATTAGTGGCAGACTGCTTCCATGAAGTTGGCAAAGCCTGATCTCATGTGGGCCTTCTGATTTAAATTTTCCTCTCTCTGTTGCCATAGATATTATGTATGTGTATTTTGAAATGTAAGTGTATTTCATTTTTCTCAGTGACCTGTGAAGCCAGAACTGACTCATGGCAGGTGGGTTAAATGTCCAGCTGGCATTTAACTCAGTGAGTGTGTGCCCTGAAGTAGGGCAAGATGAGTGGTGGGAACCCAGAGCTCCCCCAGTTCCCACCTACTTTTCAAAAGTGCATAAAAAAGCACATATTTTTCCTACCACAGACTTTTAAGAAGAAGCTGTCTATATCACCTGGCATCTGAGTGAAGAAAGAGCCTGTGATTCAAAACTAAACCTAGTTTTGTAGCAATCTAAATTTTCCCAAGATGGCCACAGTGATATGTGCCTCCCAGGTACCCCTTTAAAATGACTCTGGCACTATTTCAATTTAAGGAGGGTTTATGTTTCCTCCTCTTAAATCTACTGGGTTTATGACTAACCAACAGAAAAAAGGCCATGTGGCTTCCATTTTGTCCTCTGAAAGTCTGCTTTTGGACTTCTGAGCCACCACATAATAATAATATGTTTAATGACTCTGAGACTGCCATTTTGTAAGGAAGCCCAAGCCACAAGAAGGTAAATGCAGAGGTAGCTAAGAACTTAGTCAATAGGCAACACCAACTACCAGACCTATAAATGAAGATACCTCCAAGGATTTCACCTCTAAGACAACAAGTCACCCCCAGATGATGAGTCTTATCAGCTGAGACACCAGACAGCACTAAGCCATAAGCCATCCTCTCAATTGTGATGGAAAGAAGGACGTCACTGTGATAATAATAAATCCCACATTCACTGCCAGTAGGAATAATAGCACCACAGAGCAAAGGAGACTGATGTTGAAGGCTACTTTAGAACACTCTTGGTCAGCCTGGACACAGCAGAGGTCCTTCATGATGAGGAGAAGGGAGATGACTTGTGTTCCAGTAAGGATTCAGAACCAAAGTTTCACCCACACCTGTTTGACTGTGCTCCCCAGATGACTTAAAGAAAAGGAAGCAAGTCTTAAAAAAGAGCAAATTTTGAAAATTTATTTCAGTCGCTTTTTTCCAATTTAAACCCTGTTTAATGTTACAATGCTGGTGAAACTGCTAACTAATACAGGCTTTTTAGAATGAAGAATGGAGAGTCCTCAAAGAACTCAAGTAAGACTTCTCATTTGATACTACAATCCCATTACCAGGTATCTACCCAGAAGAAAAAAAAAAATCATTTTATCATAAGGCTATTTGCACTAGACCATTTATTGCCGCTCAATTTAAATTGCCAAAATGCGGAAACAACCTCAATGCTCACCAACTCAAGAATGGATTAATAAGCTGGAGTATATGTATACCATGGAATACTATTCAGCCATTAAAAAAGACAGAGACTTTACATCTTTTGTATTTTAACCTGGATGAAGGTGGAACACATTCTTCTTAGTAAAGCATCAGTAGAATGCAGAAGCAGTAATCCAATGTACTCAATTCTAATATGAAGCCAGTAGATGAGCTAATACAAGGGGTGGGGTAGGGGAATGAAGGATAGAGGAGAGGGGAAAAGGGAGGAGACTGGGGGTGGGTGGGTCATGGTATATGGTACACCTCTTGGGGGTGGGACACAATTATAAGGGGGACTGTACCTAAGAAATGCAATCAATGTAACCTAATTTTTGTTCCCTCAATGAATCCTAAACAATAAAAAAATTAAAAGAAAAAAAGAAAAAGAAAAAGAAAAAAATAAAATAAGTTACTAAACTGGGTGCGGCAGCTCACATCTGAAATCCTAGCACTTTGGGAGGCAGGTGGATTACTTAAGCTCAGGAATTAGAGACCAGCCTTAACAAGAGTGAGACTCTATTTCTACTGAAAATAGAAACACTAGCCAGGTTTTGTGGTGACAGCCTGTAGTCCCAGGTACTTGGTAGGCTGAGGCAAGAGGATCACTTGTATTGGCCAAAAGTTTGAGTTTGCTGAGAGCTAGGACACCATGGCACTCTACCCAGGGTGAGTGAGACTCTGTCTCAAAATAAAATAAAATAAAATAAAATAAAATAAAATAAAATAAAATAAAATAAAATAAAATACTAAGCATATAATACTAATATACTTAAACATAACTTATCTTCAGTTATATTTCCCCCTCTGCTATGTGAATAAGAGCCTACCCACTCTGACCCAATACCAGGAAATATTTAGGTCCTTGGAGGTCATTATTGTCCCTTATCCAATGCTCTTTATTCTAATAGTATACATAGTGGAGAACAGAAGTACTCTTCCTGAGGCCCAAAGATGGAAAACAATGAAATATCAAAAGCCTACCTGATCTAGAGTCACTAGTTCAAGCATACTTTTAGGTTTCTTAAACTACCAGATTCATGAATATTAATCTAATGAATTCTCTTAACAGCAGACATCCTACATGTGAGTATAGCAAAACAAATAACTTCATTATGAATTTGGGTTTAAAACTAAATAATAAGACCCATTTAGGCTTTGTTATGTAATTCACAATTTTGCACAGATCCTACCCATCACAAATATTTACAAATAAATTTAATATCTGTACATATATTACATATGAGACTCAAATTTTTGATAAACAGGCAAACATTAACACCAAATAGGCATTTAAATAAGACATACTTTCCACCTAATTCTTAAAGCAGGAAATGATAATTTAAGAACAAACTACAACTGGATAAGGAGCTGTACGTTTAATCCTATTTCAGGGAAATAAACAGAATTAGCAGAATCTCTTGATTTCTGATACCTTCTTCCCATAATTTCTGGCATTAGTGAAAACTTTCTCTTTTTTCTATCACAGTGCAACAAAAGAAACATATTGAAAGCTACTCAAGCATTTCTGCGTAAATTTTTATAAAGTCATAAACACCACAAATTGTGGATCCAAATGGAATAGGATGTCATCAAAATTATGGCTTATTGAGATATAAGGTGGCTAACTTAGAGTCCCAACAAAGAAATAACAAAAATACACTCTCCTCCCTCAAAAGGCTATTATCCTCAATCTAATTCTTCATGTGAATGAAGTGTGATACATTTAAATTAGGGTAGCAGCTTTCAAAAGTTTCTTATCAAAAAGTATGCCCGCTCTTTCAAAGTCCCCAGATACAGCACATCTTATCTACAATTTGCATACAACATAAAGAAGTAAGATCCAAACTAAAATTTTCATTTCCCTGAGGAACAAGTCAGATGATCTCTGCTGGGTTTGACTAATAAGGATAATTTTCATGATTTGGGGGGACTTTCCAGGCCAGTATGAATGGTGGTGTTGTGTACTTAGAATTGCTGCTATTTTCAGACTCAAAAAGCACAGAGGAGAATTAACATTGCTTGATCATTCTAGTTTCTCCACGTTTTCTTCACCATGAAAATCTTTTACAAAACAATGGCATTCTCTCTGTCACTGACCCACCTCAGAGTTTTTTTACCACTTATTATTTTAAGGCTCATAGTCCTGAAAAAGTACATTTTACATGCTCCAGTTCAGAGTTGCAGCCAATATAAAGGTTTTTTTTTTTTTTTTTTCCAATCATAGAAAAATGCGTCCATGGAAGCAGAACTGAATAGGCCAAGGGAGATTGTATTTTTTCTTATTGAAATATTTACTTTGCAAATCCACAGATCTCTGTTATAAATGAAGCATTACATGAAATTCTGAGAGGGGAGGAGGGGGCCCATGTTCAAACACAAGAGCTACCTGAGGAACACTTAAGAACAAGTCAAGAAGTTAAATTTTCTGCATATACCTTCTCGAATTTTGACACAGTGAATAGGATGCGGACACCCTGGCAGACAGGCCACCTTGACTGTACTGACAAGTTTGATGACAAGCTTTATAAAAACAGTTCTACCTTGTCCATTATGCAGCCCACACTTTGCTGCTTTTGAAAGAAAACAAAACCAACTCAAACAAAAATGCCCCAGGCGATAGTGCTGGTCATAGAACTGGTGCCAGAAATCTGGGCAGGACGTTGCTAGCAAAGGAATGTCATCTTTTCAATATGTAACAAGAAACAAGGCTCTAATGGGACAAGCCTGCCAGAACCCCAGCTTTTCACCCCAGACAATGCTACCATTGTACAGGCAGAAGACACACAGAGATTTTTACTCCCCTCTCTAGATTTTGTTCAGGGATGAGTTCTAGGGCTCACGGAACAAAAATTTCCCCATTCTGGCATCACTTATCCATATGACACTTCTAGTCTTCTTTTTAAAGTGGAAAAATACTGAACAACAACAAAAGACACAGTTCATAAAAGGCACGAGAGAAATTCCAATCTCAAAGAAACTATTATGGTAAGAGAAATTCAGTGAAAAGAAAACATTTTCAAGGGCGTAATTTTCATGACAGCCTTGTGTTATACTAGTATGCTTCCAGAGCTGAAGGACACATATTTTTCATAGAATATGATAACAGAAAACTATTTAATATTTCATCTGGTGTTTCATGGAAGGGACAGAAATCTGTTTTCAGAACTGGAGGAAGAACTGGCTTTGTAGGGCCTAATGAGAGACATATGTCAGTCTCCAAAAGTTTGCTTTCTAAACAGATTTTCTGGGGTCTTTTTGTCTACATGTGATTTTTGCTTCTTGGGCTGACACTGGAATCTAACCTCTGATAAAGGTCTAACTCTGCTGGGTTAGGCTTTCCCAGCCTCTCAAGATGTCAAAAGAGAATACACTAGGAATACAGAGATATTTAGAATCAAAGGATTTGAAAAGATAGTTTAGTAAATTTCAGGGAAACTTGTAGAAATGTATCTAAGGAGGTTTCCACAATAACCATTTTAGTAATACAATCAGATTATAAATCAAGGTCTGGGGTGGTGGAATTTAGTCTGATAAACTCTTAGTTTCCTCATTTGTGAAATGGAGGGATAAAAAAACCTATTCCACCTCTTAAGAGGAATGAATTAAAAAATAAAAACAATTGAGCGTAGCGGCTCATGCTTGTAATCCTAGCATTCTGGGAGGCTGAGGCAGGTAGTCTACTTGAACTCAGGAGTTGGAGACCAGCCTGAGCAAGAGTGAGACCCCTTTCTACTAAAAATAGAAAAATTAGCTGGGCATTGTATGTGCCTGTAGTCCCAGCTACTGGGAAGGCTGAGACAAGATTGCTTGAGCCCAGGAGTTCAAGATTGCTATTAAGCTATGATGCCACGGCACTGTAGTCTGGGACAACAGAGATTCTATCTCAAAAAAAAAAATTAAATAGGTGGAAACCATTAGTTCTCTTTAAACCTATTATCTTTCCGTAATAGGTCTGTTGCTGGCACATGGCTAGACTACATCTCCTAGTCAACACTGCAATTTGTTTTGGTCCCAGTTCTAGTTATGACGTCTGCCATTCCAGGCCCAGGTTTTGAAGAAGTAGGTGTACAGTCTCTTTCCCATCTGGTGGCTAGACTCCAGTGATGCTAAGGTCCTAACAGATGCCAGGCTACAACATTGGAAGGAGCTCAAGTTTCTAATTACTGTGTGGAAGAGAGAACGTTGTCAACCAGGAATATATGCCTTAGACTGTTACATGAGAACGAAAGAAACTCTGTAGAAAGCATTGTACATTTGAGGGTTTATTTTTGTTTTGGCTAAGCCTGGCCTATTTTAACTCCATATGTGAAAATGTATTACATGTACACAGGTGGGGAAAGAGACAAAGGAGAGAATAAAAGGCCAGATAATTCTGGGAAAGCACTGTATTGTGCTCGGCTCCATTTGCTTTAAATCAGTGCTTTCAACCGGGTGCCACACACACTGGTGTGCTGTGAAGATGTCATAAAAATTTTTAAACATCATTGATGAAATTATTTTTGAAAGAGATTCAAAGTACAGTAAGTATATCCTTTTTAAAAACTCTTTTTTTTATCAACATAACTTAAATATGCTGTGAAGTTTAATTATTGGCTCAAGCGTGCCATGATATAAAAAAGGTTGGAAAATGCTGTAGTTTAAATCATAACATGGAGTAGTGATTTTTGGTGATTTTTTTAATTGACCAAAACTACATAAAATAGGTACTTGTGACATCATTGAACCAGGAGCCATTTTCAAATTGACAAGTTAACCACGAATATTGGAAACTGTTTCTCTATTTGTGTGACGAAGGCAAAAACCTTTACCAACAATGACAGACCTTTAGTTTGTCTAATGCGATGCAAACAGCAAATGAAAGTGTTATAGTTTCACACTACAAACAAGCAAAGTAATATTTAAACAAGCGTTCCTGAACTTTTAACCATTAAAACCACAAAATTAAATAAACTATTTTTACCTAAACAACACTAGGAAAAAAAAAAACAAGAACGGAGTTGCAGGCTAATTCAGAATTCGCCCTCTGCTTCCTGTTTATTCATACACCAGAAGGGGAAAGAAAAATTGTTTGTTGTTTTCTTTTTCTTTCTTTCTTTCTTTCTTTTTTTTTTTTTTTTTTTGTTGCTTTTTCAAAACTGAAATGATTTCTCAGTTTGGAGCAAAATTTGTCCAAAAGAAGAAAAGTGCTTTCTTTTTCTGTAGGAGTTATTACTAGGAAAAGCCAGATTGTCATTTCAGCTGTCTCAATATTCCTAGACATGGAAATAGACTCTGCACATTAGCATCTCTCTGTTCTTTAAAGCACTTTAAGAGCTCAGAGTATCCTTCCATTCCAGTGTTATCATTCCAGTTGCTAGTTCTTAGTGTTTGCTTAAAGACAGTATCAAAGAGAACATAACTTTCCCAGGGAAGATTAACTCTGCTATGGAAAGCAGAATTATTAAGAAAACGCTGGATGGACAAACTTATACACACCCACATGAGAGAAAAACTCAATTCATTTCAAGTTGGAGCAAAGGGGGAAGACTGAGAGGAGAGAGGGGGAAAGGGGGGGGGGGATTTGTGTGCTCCCACCTGATGGGCACAACGCAAGTGTATATAGCACACCTCCTGGGTGCCGGACATAACTACAACAGAGACTTTACCTAACAAATGAAAACATTGTAATCTAATTGTTTATACCCTCATATTAATCTGGAATTAAAATAAAAAAGAACTTGAGCTGGACTTTGGTCACCAAAGGCTTTGTCCTGCTTATAACATTTCATGAAAGCTCACACGAATGCATAATCCAAACCCTATGTAATTAGATGCAATTCATTACATAGTTAGATAAAATGTATAAAATTATACTACTTTATGCATTTTTTTTTCTTTTTTTGAGACAGAATCTCACTATGTTGCCCTCAGTAGAGTGCTTTGGCATCCCAGCTCACTGCAACCTCAAACTCTTGGGCTCAAGTGATTCTCTTGCCTCAGCCTCCCAAGTAGCTGGGGCTATAGGCACCTGCTACAATGCCCAAGTATTTTTTGGTTTCAGTTGTTTTAGCAGGTCCAGGAGGGGCTTGAACCTGCCAGCCTTGGTGTATGTGGCCGGTGCCCTAACCACTGTGCTACGTACGGGCGCCACGCCTACTCCATGCACTAGTATAGATAGTTGAATCTCCATAGTTGACCACCTCCTTAAGTTGACCTAACTTTCATAGATTGGACATGAGCGACCTGTACATATCAGTGCAATAGGCCTAGTTCTTCATGTTGACCACCTCCATATGTTGACAGAGGCTTTCCTGTAATTACATCTGATTTATTTCATGTAATTTATAACTTTGTTAATTATTGTATAATTAGATATAATTTATGGTAAGAACACAAGCACATTAAGGCCCTACTTCATGCCTCATGAACACTGTGCTAGGCACTGGTAAAAAAGCTGTGACAAAAGAAGCCTGCACCAGTCCTCCTGGAGTTTCCAGTGTGACAGAGGAGGCTGATATTAAACAAATGATCCATAATAATGGATTACTTTTAATTGTGTTAAGTGCCACAAAGAAGAACATCAGTGAATGTAAAAGAGGAAGGCCTAACCTCGTGGTTCCCGAGAAGGGGTCTCTGGGGAAGTGGTATTTAATGAGTCCTTCTGCCTGTTTTCAGCGTCTTGTGGGTTCCTGGTTGCACACAGAGGGTTACACAAGTGAAATTTTAACAGAATGGATAAGTTTCCATTTTTCCACAGAATTCTTCAAAGGCTATTTCTTTCTCTGTTCTCTTGCCTTCCAGCCCCGCCCTTGGCTTTTCCCTGGAACTCTCCTCTCCCCTTCATCTGGAAAATGCTTACTATTTATAAAACCATCTCTCATAAAGCTTTCCCTGACTGTGTCAGGGGGATCTGAGGTTCCTTCCCTGTGGACACCTACCCCTTAACTCCAATTGCCAACACGCCTGCCACAGGGCACTGTTTTCTTGTCTGCCTGTCCATCCATCCAGCCATGCAACAAATTATTTACTGAGTGCTTATTATTTGACAAGCACCACTCTGAGGACTATCAGGGGTGTCTAACTTCTTTCTCATCTGTTGCACATTGGAAGAAGAAGAGTTATTGTGGGCCACACATTAATTCCACAAACACCAATGAAAGCTTGTATAATGTTCATGATACCTGATACTACAGATAAGCAAAAAAAGTCCTCAGACAATCAGCATGTGGCGTGCAGATTAGACACTCCTGCCAGACATTGGGCTACATCACTGGGCACAAAATACACAAAACCCTTTAGTTCCTATACCTTAGCGTCTGCCTCATCCAGGGTGCTTCATAAATGTCTGATGACCAAATTCTAAATTCTAAATGTCTAAATTCTCCATTCGGGGCCATGTAACAGTGAGGAACACCTCTTTGGGTCTTTGAAGGAACCTAGTGTGTGTGAGTCGAGGACTATAGTAATAATGAACTTGATGGCAGCCTTCATAATTGAGTTTTAGCTAGAATAGCACCCAGACATTGTCCTGTTTGTGTTATGTTGTTCTTAGGGATCCATACTGTGGCAAACCCCTGAAACAGAAGTAATTACCAGGGTGAAGTAGCTAAAAATATTCTCCAAACAAAGCATAATGTTCATGTTTACCCACACCAATTAAAAACATGTACTTTTAAATGGCCTTGGTCAAATAAAATCACTAAGCACATTTGTAGTATTTAATAGAAGTTCTAAATTAAGTGCAGACATCCATCTTCCTGATTGCAAAACTTTTTGTGACTGAGCATTCCGCTTGCTGCCTGCCAGGAAAACCCAGCCCAGCAGCCCAACGCAGTCATGGAGATGAGGACCTCCCTCTCTTCAGAGGCAAACAAAACAAAGACAGTTGAGAAAATGGACAAAATTAGCCCTGAGGGACTGAGGGGGCTAGTGGAGTTTAAATTCTTAAAGACTGCTTTAAATAGAAAGCTACCAATGTGACCTCTGCAAGCATTTCCTCTGCTCCCTTATGGAGAAGACAGGCCATCATGGCTGCACCAGGCCTCGCCCTACAGGCTTCTGTGTCCAGGCTGACCGATGACCCCCAAATGGGAAGTTTCCACCCATCCATGGCAAATGTGTAGAGAACAAAGACAAAGCAACACTTGGAACGTGCCCATGTGTGGGTCCTGTCTGTTAACTGTCTCTTCTTAGGAAGGACTGCCTTGTAAGCTCTTCCTTTTAAAACGTTTTGTTATAAAAATGTTATTTCTTTTATGAAATGACCAAGACAATGGATTTTTTTTAAAGTTTTGTTTTCAATTTGATGACCTCTGAAAACCTCACTCTAGACCAGCGGTTCTCAACCTATGGGTCATGGCCCCCTTTGGGGGTCGAATGACCCTTTCACAGGGGTCGCCTAAATACATCCTGCATATCAAATATTTACATTAGGATTCATAACAGTAGCAAAATTACAGTTATGAAGTAGTAACAAAAATAATTTTATGGTTGGGGGTTACCACGACATGAGGAACTGTATTAAAGGGTCACGGCATTAGGAAGGTTGAGAACCACTGCTCTAGACCGTAACATAATTCTTTCTGTTTTAGTGCAGCTGAAGTGGTAGGATGTTTTCCAACAGAAATAATATTTAAACCCCAGCTCTAGCAAAGGCTAGCTGGATGCCCTTGGCCACATTCTTCAGTGTCTCTGAACCTCAGTTTCCTTGTCTATAAAATGGGGCTACCCTGAAGAGATGTTGTGAGAATTAAATGAAATGTGGATATAAAATGCCTGAATGGCTGGTATAGAGGGGATATCCAGCAAGGGTTCTTTTCCCCTTATTCCAAACTTGGACTTTTAAACACCAAGGACCTCCTGGCTCCACATAAGCCATCCCTAACGGGAAGTCAAGGCAAGTACTGGGTTCATAGTTTTTATTTGGTATAGAACTAGGTTCAAATTTGTGGATTTTCTGAGGCCCAGAAGAAGTCAATGGACATAGCCAAGACAGGTAGAAATAGCCCTAGAATCCAGGTGTTTGGTTTCTGACCTAAAATGTTTTCCCTCCTTTACTCACATAACTGGTTCCTTCTCGGCCATGAGAGTCCACCTGCACCCTCCCCATCAAGACAGGCATTCTTGATCCCTGCCAAATTGAATACCCCTCAATTATTCTTTATCAGACCATTTTGTTCATTTCCTACCAACTTTGAATTGTTTATCACCTGTGCCTTTTATGAGACAGTAAATTCCGTGAAGAACTTTGTCATTTTCATTGTTGTATCTCTACCATCTGGAATAAGGCTTGAAACTTACTAGGTATCCAACAGGTATATCCCAAATGATGACTGAATGGTGAATACAGTGATGAGAAGATACTTGCACATGAGACTACAGAATAATAGGAAACAGTATATAATCAAATGCTCACTCTGGAAGGCTCACCCTTTTGCAAGGTGACTTTGCCACTTCTTCCCTTAATTAGTGAAGTCTATTTCTCCACCCATTGAATCTAGGCTTAGTCATGCAATTTGTCTGGCCAAGGTCACATTAGCAAAAGTGATGCAAGCAAAGGTTGAAAATCATTTGCACATTGGTAGTTGCCATTTCTTACTGATGGGAACCCACCCACCATTAAGCCCAGGCTAGGCTCGCGGTTAGCAACAACATGGGGAGAGGATCTAGTTATCCCAGCAAGGCCCCAGTCATGTGAGGGAGGCCATCCTAGACCACCTGGCCAGGCCAAGCCCCTCAGATTGTGGAAGATCTGCCCACAATTATAATGAATAATAAATGTCTATTGTTGTAAGCCAATAAGCATTTGGGTTATTTATTAAGCAGGAGAAGCTAACTGATACATCAGTTCAAGGAATACATTCAACACACCTCTCCAAAGTGTGATGCCAGGGTCAATTACAAGGATATTGCTAATTTCTCTGACTTTGAATGAGGAAGTGGGAGTTGAATGTGAATGGAGGGGCAGAAGAATGGCTGAACAAAGCTCAAAGCTTCCGAGTCATGAAGCACTAGATATGTGAACATACACTCTTTTCAGCAGTGAGGGGTTGGGGGTAGGTGGGTACAATAATCCCAGGCCTACACCAAAATGGCCTGACAGAGAGCTTTGGGCTACCAGCTTCTGAGTGTTAGAAATTGAGAAAAGAGACATATCACCAAGAGGCAAATCTAGCCTACTGTTTGTTTTTATGAATAAAGTTTCATTGGAATGTAGCCATGTCCTCTTTTTTATATATTGCGTATGAGCCATGCTTCCATGGCAGAGTTGAACAGTTGTGATGGAGACCATGAGGCCCTCAAAGTCTAAAATATTTACTAACTGGCTCTTTACAGAAACAATTTTCCAACCCCTGTAACTAGGACAATCCAGGGAGGTTCCATGGAGTGGTTTATTTTGGTACAAAGACATGAAGAATAGCCGAAGGAACATATGAGAAGAAAACTATGATTATCATTGGTATCACATCACTGTGTGCAGAAGTCATTACAATAGCTTCATGATAATGCAAAAAATGATGCTTAGTGATGTTCCAGGTACTATTCAATATGGTTTATAAATAGGAGCTCATTTTGTCATCACAATAATACCATAAGATATGTGATATTATCTCTTTTTCCGGATGATAAAAGAGAGACTTGCCCAAGGTCACCAAGCTAGCAAGTAGCCTAGTTAAGATTCAAATCCTAGTAGTCTCACTCTAGACTCCACACTCATTGAAAACTATAATAATGGAAATGTAAAATATAATTAAAGCTAAAATTTGTGCATAAATTTTAGCTATGAGCAATGAGACTTTTCTAATGTCATTATTTTATGTTGTCTTATTATTTTATTTTTAAGATTGCTTCATTATTTCATATAGTTAAAAACTTCCTGTATAACTATATAACACATTCATTTTATGTACTCTTTGTCCCCTACAAAAATCTCTCACCACTCAGCTGGAAATCCCCTAAATAGAGCATCCCTATGGCTTGTCTAGTGGTTATGTTGCCATGGAATGCTTCAAGACAGCGGCCACTGACCATCCCCAGATGTGGACTATATATAATTCATTAAATTCTGACCACCATCATATGGCTGCAGCAGAAGTTGAGACTGCCACCCTGGTCTCGAGTTCTCTTTCCCAAAAGTAGTCAGTAAGGTCATCCTGGTTATGACAAGCAGAAGTCATTGTAGGCATTACTTCTTGAAGATATATAAGTGGATTCTGTTTGGGAGTCCTACTGTAGAGAAGAGGTTCCCAGGCCGCGGTAATGATCTTTGATTTTCACCCATAGGCCAGGTCAGTTTCTATATGTCAATCCAGGACGCATGATAAATCTGCTGATAGCCTAAACTGATATCATGCATGAGGCCCATAGTAAATATCAAATTAAATTTAGGCAGAATTTCGAAAGAGACGTTGCTCCTTAATTTATTACCTTATTGTCACAAAGGAGAGGCTGCTAATCAACAGTTTGCAATAGGATTGTCTTTTTATAGACTGATAGAGTATAAAGCAGGGGTGGCAAACACGCGGCTAGAGCCGCATGCGGCTCCCGGCCAAAATGAATTTCGGCTCTTTGCCTCTTATCATTATTTTGTATACTGTGGCTCTTTGCCAAGTTTGGATTTTGTTATGCTGCTTCTGAGGAG